>JAHZMU010002091.1:0-34964 GCA_027743725.1 Rambutsinella grinnellia | reverse complement strand
GCTGATTGGGAACAGTTGAGGATGGTGGCGGGCGTTCGTAAGTGACAGATATTTGGTTAAATATAGTTGTTTGGAATAATGCAATGGAATCTTTCAATTTTTATAGTCACCGAAATCGGAAAAGTCATCACGAACCAACTGATCGAACGCCAGAACCCAATGGGTGGGATCATTCTTCTTGGAGAAATGGCGAGGTCTCTGCAAGAGCATAATAAGATGCTGACGTGTGTGCACGCTTTTGTGCTTCAACTCTGCTGTGCCAGTTCTAACTTCAAAGCTGGACTGGCGTATGTTATGGATGATTTTGAGGAGTTTACGAGGGATGTAAGTGTAGTTTTGTTTGATTTTTTACTTCGTGATTTAATTTCAAATGATAATCTCATAATAAACTCTCATTATAAACTTATAGCTCAAATGGTCTGAGAACACAAAGTATCTCCTGTCCTATCTCTATTACGCTGGAGTTCTCCACACCGCCCTCAAGTCATTCGACAAAGCGATCTTCTTCTTTGAAGCGTGTATGAAGGTCCCCGCAATAACACTCTCGCATATCATGTTGGAGTCCTACAAGAAGTACGTGCTTACTAGTCTCATCCACATCGGAACGGTCAAGGCGCCTTCACCGCGTCAACATTCATCCCAAGTTATCAACCGTATTCTCCAACCGTTATCGGCCCCTTATGACGAACTAGCGAGAAGCTTTAGCAGTGGAAACGCTGGAACTCTGGATGCCTGCGTTACCAAGTACGCAGAGGCTTGGGGGAGAGACGGGAATGCTGGATTAGTGAAACAAGTGGTTGCTGCCAGGAAGAAGCAGGTGCTTGGAAAGCTGATGACCACTTTCGTGACTTTGGGACTATCTGATGTGGCAAGGATGGTTGGGTGCGAGGAATCGGAGGCGGAGAAGCTTGTGCTTGGGATGATTGAAAAAGAAGGCGTTATGGGAAAGATTAGCCAGCGGGATGGAATGGTCACCTTTCTGGATAGCGAAAATGAAGGGAATAGCAGCAGTGGAGGAAATGTCATTGGAAAAGCTAACCTTGAGGTGCAGAAGAAATGGAAGAAGAGGGCGGTTGATGAGACACAGAAGAAGAATCTTTTGGAGGATAAGGTATCCATTTACATTTTTGTATAGAGCGCGTTTATTACTTGTTTATTGTTACATGCATCAAAACTAACATGTTATTTTTTTAATACAGATAAACACTTGCATGGACCTCAATCGACGGTTAACCGAAATGAGTGAGGCAATTTCAAAGTGTCCCAAATACATCGCAAGGGTCGTGAGCATGAGTGGAGACGCTGGAGGGAATAGTGGGAGTAGTAGTCACACTTCTCTTCTTGGGAGGGGAAGCGGCACTAGTGTCGGTAGTGGGGGCTCAAAGTTGAGCGTTAACGCGAATAGTGGTGGATCTAGCGAGAGCAATTTAGCTGCTGGTGATGGGGGAATGGTGTCGATGGAGAGTGGGGATGTGGATGCGGATATCGCTCCTCTTGTTCGAGATGGTGGGGGTGGTGGTTTCGGCGATGAGGGTTACAACAGTACTGGTTAAGTTGAATTTAAATCAATATTATTGTATATGAACTATTAATTGAGGCTAGTTTCAGTTTCCTCATTTCTTTACAATTCATTTGTTACAATTTCAGTATGGTAAATAAATAATTAAAACTAAAAATCAGGGAATTCAATTATTCATACTCTTTTCATTTAGAGCGAGTAGCTTAATTAAATCAAGAGGCTTTAAAAGATTTCTGAATAAGATACATTCGTCTCCAATTAGTCAAACACAAGTGGGGTTTTAAAAGAGCTTTTGCTTTTATATGAAAAAATTGTCTTTCTTTCTGGTTACGCATTCAATTCTCTCTGATCTAATTCAGTTCTCTACATTTTTCTTGTTCTTGACAATGTGACGAGGGTTGTGTAATAACCGCATAATAAAATGTAGTTCTCATCATTCACTCTCTCTGTCTTTCTGGACCACTTCATCAAAATGGAACTTAATCCAGTTATTACGAGTAAAAAGAGTTGTGGTTTGAAGAGCGTATAAAAATCATAGCAGCAGAGACGTCAAGTCGACCACAAGCCTTTTGCCAGTTTGCAAAGGTGATCTAATTTTTGTGAGATGATTTAGTTTTGTGAAGGACCTCCAATGTCAGTAGATCACACAGGGTCCAGCTAAAGTCCACCTCGTCTCTATTCTCATCGTCAGGTAGAACACGGGAACGACCCATGAACACTTTTCATTGACAAATATCCCATTGCGCAACACCCCATCATTCTGATCAAAACCGGACTCGATTCTAAAAAAATCTCAGATATAAAAGCACACATCTCCATTGCAAAACCAGCTCACACTTTAAAAATTCCGATTCTCTTCGCATTGGCATTTTTGTACTTTACGACCCTCCACTACTGGACCTGAACTGTGTTGAAAGATGCACTCTATCAAAACTTTTTTCTGTCAAACTCGCCTTTCCCACCACTCCATCCACATCCGACCCCATTATCCCAACGTGTCCAACCTGAATGTAGAGTTCCATTATGCCCAGTTATTTTTATGATGACGCCTCATTAACCTCTGTTTATTTTGTCATATTCTCAGAGCTAAAAACTAGCTATTTTTATCCGAATATTTTGACATGGCGTAATAACTCTTGTTTCGAGTCCAATTTTTCTCTCCTGGACATTCCCCCATTGTTCTAACTAATAGACGGCTCAAGTTTCATTATTCTATACCTGGTCACTCCACATATCAAATAGCACTGGTCAGTCTTTCATTGATGCACCCATCCAAAATACATTTTAAATAGTCTTCTCCTATTCCACTACTCTCCCATCATCTTAAGAGAAAAAATGCCAAACAAAACTCTCTACCCATTCATCATTATTATTATCCCAAATCTCCATTATAAACCGGTATGGATCCTCCAAAAACAATGAAAGTAACAAAGGACATATCAACTGAAAAAATTATTGGCATTATCAATATCATCATAAAATACAAACAAAACGATTACGAGGATTGTGGGAACTTCTTGTTGTAAGTGTAAGTAGCAATAATTACGATTGGAGCTCGTAATGTCTGTTTCGACATCTCCTTTTGTCTCTCTCAAATAGGTTAGTTGTAAAAATATTTGCCATGTATAAATAATTTTAATGGTTGAACTTTGTTGAGAAAAAATTTACACCTTTCCATATTGAATTGCTTACTGGTCATCATAAACTGTCCAAGCAATGATTTAAAGAGGCTCTTAAAATTTCTTCTGGTGATCCCGATAATAATTGAGGAAAGGATAAAAAAGCGTTTTAAAAAATGTTGAATGCAGATTTTATTAATCTGCAGCTGGATTTAGTGAGCAGACATAAATTAAATATTTTGAAACGGTTTGGTATTGGTTCGCTAGCCATTAAAAGTGGCGTTTGGTATGTGTCTCTGCGGAGCAGAAAGATTTGATACAGTTTGAACATTGGAAATGTAAATTATCTGGGGTTTTATGACATTTTGCACATTTTGTTCACAGACTTGCTGGTTTGCAAGTTTCCAGAAGAAAGCTAATTCGCAATGTGTGAACAGTGAGGATTGTAAATCCAATTTTAAAACTTTTTACGACTGTGACTAATTGAGTTGAGGAGAGTTGCGAAATGAGCAAGGGTATGAATTGCTTTGAGAAACTTTGTTGTATACTTTATAGATTCTGTTGTTAATTTTTTGCTGTCACTGAATAGATCTGTCTAGAACGTTTTATTACCTGATACTATTTATTATCCATGCTATTTCGCAATATTTAAATTTTTTACTGGAGACGCTATTTGATGTTGCTTTTTCGCTTCTCCCTTCTCATATCACAGCAACTAGTAATTGAAGTCAGTGATTCCGCCGGAATCATTCCGGATTAATTGCTTTTCATAAATTCCATTCGCTAATAATAAAATTTTAAACTCATAATCTTTCTCCATCAACGCAATTCCCAATGGCTTCATATGAATTACACGATTTAATTAAACTTTTTATAGTTCTGCTATGTATTGGGGAGTAGTCAAGCAAGGAAATCAGTTGAAATTACTTATTCCAGCAAAGAAACCTGCAAAATACTTTGATATGTAATTTCATTCCAATATTTTCAGCTGGTCCTGTGACTAATTGGCTGAAGTGTGATATTTTGCGAGAAATGTTTGAATGAAGCCAACAAAAGACGTTATTGAAATAGAAGCCAACGAATATCACATATGGATTTTGGTGTGAACAAAACAGCTTATTTCTAGAAGCTAATCCCACACCTCAACTAAATTTAAGTCTCTGTTCGATTATCGCTTCTAAAATAATGTGACGAATCAGTTCAAGTGTGAGAATTTTTGCGAAAAATATTGTTAAAGCCAACAATGTTGCAATGATTACATTTTGCCTTTTATAATATTTTATTTGAAGTATTCTCAGGTAATATGATCGTCCAATGTGCAATCTCACAGTTCCCCAAAAATATCTCTTACCACTCCATGTGCAATACCATACGTATCCATTGCCCCTCTCATCACCAGCAACTCTTCGACCCATAAAAACCTGAACTTTTCACTCCCATTATACTTTTTATTACTCATTAATGCCACTATTTTCCAACAATAGCGTTTGAAAAGAACCAAAACTGTCTTTAATTGGGACACTCATATCGTGAGAATCCCTTTTCTGATATTTATCAAAAACTCTCACTGACTAGAGAAACGTCAACAGGTTGAATAAAAAAAGTGAATTTACATCAGAATCTAAAACGAAAGTGTTAAATACACAATCAAAATCAATCCAAAGCTATTCCAAGGGACAATAGTGTTTGATCTTATCACGTCGCTTTTTATCAATCACAAAAGTAACTTGTTTCTCTCTACCACTCCTTCTCCCTTTTATAAATCATAAAAAATCTTTTCATATCGCCCGAAACTCTGCTACTGCACTTCTGATATTTTATGAAGAAAAAAATATATCACACCATTTAGAGAAAAGGTTTCATCCCCGCCCTTAAAAAACATCGTAATGATCACTTTTTTTCCTGGGATATGGGTATTTGTAACTAGTTTGATAAAAAAGCCACTTGAGATACGAATTAATGACACTTTTTGGAGAGATAAGTATCAATAAATGTCAGCATAATATAAAATCTATTGTCATCGTTGGATAAAATATTTTAAAACATTTATTTTTAAAAATCCAAGTCGACTTTTGTCGTTTAAAAAATGTTCTCATTTTAAACGATGAGATGCCGATAGTTGAGTACTGATTGTAGGTAAAATCATCCAAATTAATGAGATTAAATATTTTTATTCTTAAATTTAATCGTTAATGCAGCTGCTCTGTCTGTAATGTGAAGTGTAAAAAATCTTTAAAACTTTCCCTTTGTCTGGACATAATTAAGAGTATTCAGAAAGCCGTTGCTGACCATGTCAAATGGCTTGAGAATAGCCAGAAGTCATATCTCAAGTATCCGTTTTAAAAATACTTGATTAAATCGAATCTCATCCGGAAAAAATCTTGCTCGTCCAGTTTTTCTAAATAAAAACTAAATTGGAACAGCAGGTGCTTCCATCTCCAAAAGTATTGTCATCTTTCACGTCATTAACGAGAGACTTTTTACAGTTTAAGGGAACGATTAAGAAATTTTTTAAGTCCAAAACCATACGACACATTTACGCATTAATGACCAGATTTTTTAAAACTATTTAGAATTTCGGAAGCGTGGAAAAATCAATTTGTGTAAAAAACCAGTTTCTATCAGTGGGAGATATTTAGACCATTATGTTGTATGATTATCACTTCTGAGAAAAATTTTGAAACAGTAGCATTCGAGCATTCCCAAAGTTTTACCTTTCCCTCACCTTTCATCATTTTAATAGATCCAGTTCCGCTCTCTGACGTGTCCTTTGTTCCACTGATCTCGAGTACTCAAGTACCCTTAGCGAATGTTGGATGGACAAGGTCATTAAATTAATTAATTGCTCTGTTTATGGACGATGAGTCTAGAATCTACAACTTTATAAAAATAATATTTATCATTCCGAAAAAAATATTAATTTATGCACCCAACTGAATAAAAGCCATCCTTATCCTAACGGTCCCTTTAAAATATTTTCTAGTCACACACAAAATGCAAAGCTATACATTTTTATAGAATTCCAAAAATAATTAATCCTCCTCCAGCAAAAATCAACTTGCCAAATGCATTGTCAGCAAACATCAAGCCTCCAACTCAATCCCTCCAGGAAATTAATCAGTGTCGATGATTCCCATATTTTTAAATACACTTTCTTTAAAAATCTACACACTCTTCCCTCTCCTGATAGTAGTCGTGCGTAAACTTGATTTTTTCCACTAAATTTCCAGAAAAACTTATTCAGAAAATACCCGGAGAACCAATACGTGCCTATAATTAACTTATTACATTGCTTAGAAAGAGTAAACAAGCTACCTTCCCTTGTTCCCACCACCATCCCATGAATATTCATTCACTCCAAGTATCTCCTACCCCTTTTCTCCATATATTCATCCCAATTATACAACATGACTCCGAACACAACCACGACTCCCAGTATTTAGCACTCCCGTCACGTTCTCTCCTTCAAGAGTCACAACCACCAGCGGCTCTCATCATCCCTACTTATTACTCATCATTACAAACGTTTCCACTTCTTCCTTCCGGGACTCTCCACAGATCTAACCAGATCATCTCACTTCCACTTTTGCCAGAAATGAAAAACATATTTAACCCGTAATTAATATACAAAACCGCACCAGAAGCGTTCTATAATACCTGATGCTGATCAATAACAGCTTTTAATCAGATATCACCTTCCTAAAAAATAAATATTATTTCATATCACCCTCAGATCAACCCAGATGATACATTTATCCCTATTGTTTCTGCATTTTATGCATTTTAAGCAAACACCATACGCTCCAGATATGGTGTGGGCGAGAGCGAAACACGTGCCATATGTCTTCCAAACTGATTTTATACTGATTAGAAAAAATATGAAATTTTAAAGCGAGACTGGATAAAAACTGTAGATTATCTGTTGATTGATGATAAATGAGATGAATTATGGAGTGAACCTGGCGCACTCGCTCAATGAGTGTCCCTTTGGGTCACCAGACTTGGTCACACTTTAAATAAAATATAATGCAGAGTCCATTTGCAATCAAGTTCAGGTCAATTAGACCAAAAATCCCCTTTCAATCTCCTTTTTGCACCCACATCAATATACTCTTTACTCCCTCTCAATAAGCATTGTATACACTTGTTTTCTGCTTCGTACATAATTACAAAATCGCTATCTGAAAGCGAGATCGAAAAATTACCTTCTCCTTCCGGTGCGTTTCAGGGGTGCAGCTGTTGCGTAAACTGAAATGATAAGCCATATATTTTTGGCTATGCTACTCAATTCGAAAAATGCACACCTGCACTATTGATTTTTATTTGTGAATGAGCAATTCATTAAATTATTCATACATTGAGTTTTGCCTTATCCAAAAGGGGACTGGATGGAACGTGCTGTTCATACGGATCGATTTGGCTTGGCTTGGGTTATGCGTCATCATTGCTCTAAGCGTCAAGCTTGCTTCCCCGGGACGGCGTGTGTGAAGGGACCCTTTTAAAACTTTGGAGTTGTACATTGGGTCGCGTCATCATAATCAACAGGGCAGCTTTACCTTTCAATATCATTTATTAGGGTTTAGTGGAGGAGTCAGGTTGCTGGACGTAATTTGTGAGTTGAGTGCTCTCTCGATCTGTGTTCATTGCTCTCTACTCAGGTGTATTCCAGCTAATTTGTTATTCTCCAAGTGTTCCATAAAAATCGGATTTTCTACGAAAAAAAATGTGGAATGGAATCAGGAAGTATTGGCTAATGTGTAAAAATATCCACAAAGTTCAATCAACTTCATGGATTCATTAGAGGAATTTCGCCATCTGCAAAAAGCTATTTCCAAACCGTGGGAATAGCTGGCGTAAAAAATTTCAAAGTTTTTATAAAAAATGTAGTTCCACAATTGGAAGCTTAAAGAGAAATTTTTGCAAAGTTTCAGCAAGATGAAAAGGGATGAACGTTTTGTGTGTGCAGATAAGAGGAAGCATCAATCCTATTTGGATATCGGAATAAAAAGAGAAGACAAACAGATTAAGTAAATATTTTCCCTCCATTTATTTATTGCCGACTGGGATGCTCCGTCTAAATATTTCACTTGTGGTGAAATGGAGAGATATGATAGGGATGAAATGTAGCAGAAAGGAAAACAACACAATACACTTGTGATCTAGTAAATTGTGTGTGAACAGGCAAGTGTTTCTCGGGATATTGTGCAAAATCCATGTGCACTATCCCATTTAGATCAAAATTCCCATGAATATTTCCATCTAGCTTTTTCAATGCGCGTATTTTTTTCCAAAATTTATTTACCTAATGGATGGGATGACGGAATTTTATCGAATTTCATTGATAACGACGATCATTGTGAGGGATGGATGGGCTTTCAATTTTTTATATAGATTTCGTAATTTTTTTCTATGCATGGGAATCGGGTGTAAAGGGTGAGGGTGATGAGATGATGAGGACAAACCTGATATTGCGTTTTGTTCCCACTCCATCTACTCCTCTGCATCAATATTTTGCAATAAGTTGCTCTCTTGTTTATAATTTCTATACAAAAAGTACTCTATTCTGTATTGATAGGTCCCAATGAGTGTGAGAATCAACTAATTTATCCCAATATTTTGAGTGGAATTGTGAAATTAGTAAATAAAAAGCGATTGTTTTAAAAGTGAGAGTGATGATTTTTTGATCCCACACTTTTTAAATGTTACCTAATCCATATAGAAAAAGTAGGAAATAGGAAAGGAAGCGCTGTAAAAAAAAGCGATGATGATGATGGGTCTGTGTGTTTGTTGTTCACTCCTAACAACTTTCTGCTGGCGACAGGCTGACTAGCTCTAATATGAGCGGGAGCCTCGGGTCTAGTAACATCAGCCTCGAGAGATGAACAAGCAACACTTATATCCTAAGCAGTACTTCCACTTCCAGTTCTAAACATCATCATTATAGCGATTAAGGTCAGTATCAACATCTAGCTGGTGATGCTAATATATGAAAGACGAGAATAAAAAGGTTGTTGTTGGAAGATCAGCATGAAAAACATCTTCAGGTTTCACGTTTCATCGTACGCTTTTATTCCATGGTTTTTTATGTGAACTTTTTTTATAAAGTGTCACTCTCTACACGCAAGCACTTTTTTAATTGAACAATATTCCATCACATTTTACATGATTGATGAGCACAAACATAATTTCCAGTTCAAATCTAGTTCACTAGAACAGCCCATGTATCTTTAATTTGAAAATTTTATAATCTGAAATGTGCGACTGGAAGCAATTCTCATAAAACCGTGTCAGTAGTCATCTTCTTTTACAGCTATAAAAAGCATCACTCATCACTTACCCATTTCAGACACAACCTTAATCTCGTCTCTCACACTCGTAAAAAATTATTTGCAAAATTGCTTACAACAAAAAATAATTTGGCACAAAGCCCCAATCCATTTCACATCTTTTCAATCACTATTTTTGCAACGTGATGTGGAAAAGAGAATTTAAATGTCAAGTAATCCATCACATTACACTATGAGCAATTTCAAAATCTGAAAGATAAATACCACTTTTCTTTATGTCTCTTGAGGAAAGATTTTAAATTAGGGTCAAATTAGCAAAATTGAATGTGTTGGTGGTTCACAGTTGTTGAAGAAAAGCTCATTAAAGTTCAGCAACCTTTTAGAAAAAATGAGCATAAAAAACTGAGCTCATATCTTTTCAAAATTATATCAGTGAGAGACAAAATCCCTGCACCTGCTTAATTGTCATCTCGTATTGCTTTTAATCTTATTAAGTTGCTTCCTAATTCTATTTCCTTGTTTGGATTGCGTATGACACTTTTCAGAGAGAAAAAGTATTCAAAGTTTAATTGCTTCTAGAGAACGCAACATCATCACCTTCATAACTCAATAGCAGCTCTTCTTTCAGCCTTCCTCCAAATGAAAAAATGGAAACATCCCTCTCAAATTAACACTAATAATTAGGTAATTACATGCGAACATGGAGTAACCATTTGTAAAATGTTAAAAAGTGTTTCCACCCAAAAATATAATTCTCCCTGAAATAAAATCCGGGCCCAACACAGACACAATTAATTGGCTGCTAATGGGCTTATTCCCCAACCATGTTTTATGCAAATTTTATATTTAAAAAAGCTTTTAATAAAGAAGCTTCCCCCTTCAACATTACCACAAGCCTTTTTAAAACAAAAGGAGAAAAAGGATTCCCACTTTTAACAAAATCTTTTAACACAGCACAGTTTTATTGAATTAAAATGGATTTGAGTGAAAATTGTGGGATGAATGAGGAAACCACTTTACCACTATAAGAACTACTTTTATAACTGAATTCTTAACAAAATGTATTAATCCATTTAATTTACACAATTTAAGGAATTGTCCTAAAATATTGTAAAAGTGCATCCAACTCTTATTTATGATTAAAGAAAGCATCAGCATTTTCTGAATTGTATTATTTTATCCTTAATCATCTCTCCCACCTAAATTGTCCTCCAAAACATCTCCCCGGAAAATTGAATATCTCCATTAAAAACAATCACATATCTCATGAATAAATTCACAGTTTACTTCCTTCCGTGTAGTTTGTCACGTGGCTTTTCAACTCTAAAATATCTACTCTCCTTCCCAACTACACAATTTAATTCCCCGGATGAAAATTAATATCTTGGTTATCATTTCACTCTCGACAATCTCATCTTGAACTACCTTATGAATATATTTATTGAATATTTTGCTTCCTCCTCATTTCTCTATATTTATGCAAGTTTTCCTCTACACATCTCCATCCAAATAATAAATATTATTTCTCTCTCTTCCCAAAAACAAGTGGATCCTTTAAGATAAATCATAACAATAACAATCGCCATAATCATCATAATAACATAGGGCCTAGCCCATCATCATTAATGTAAATAAACTCATACCTTCCCTGAACGACATAAGCCTGTGGATGTTTTAATACAAAAAGTAACCCTTTCTCTATCCCTATATTTATGCAAATGAGAATGTCCTCTTATTCACCACCACTCCGACTACTTACTCGAGGGCCATTTAAGTCATTTTACTCTCCCTCTCTCCCCGATGCAGTGACATTGTTCCTTTTAATCCGAGCTAAAATCACAAAATGTTTCATATCTCTTTCCCGTGTCTCCAGAGAGCTTTCCTAGTTCCGCTGAAATGTCAAAGCTCCACAGTCAGATTGGAGTTTTCACACCGGCATGTGGCATCTGCTTTACAAAACGGGTTTCTCCCTCTCTCTTTCAGAGAAACTGTAATTGTGACAAAAACACGGGAGAGAGGAATGAATGGTGGTGGCTTGGCTTCCTCTCTGATTTATATGCAGAAAAGTTGCTACCGTGGTATTATAGTGTTGATTTTTTTTAGATGGGGCGAAAGCAAAAGAGATGAAAGGCTTCCCTCTTTTGTTTCCTGTTGAAGGAAAAGGATTAAGTAATGTACAATAGGAGGAGAAGAATTTATAGGGAAATTTACAGTGAGATGATGATCCCATATGATTGCCACTTTTGATAAAGTTTAAATGTGGTGGTGGTAGAAGCGAGTGTTAATATGATTTTGGATCGAGAGAAAACGTGATATGAACGAGATCAACAGATAATAAGTTGGGGAGGATGTGAGGGAACTTTTCCTTTCGTGCTTTAATTATTTTCACACAAAAGTACATCTTAATTACAGATGAAATAAGTCATTATTGAAATGAGGCTTTGTTAAATTCTCTCAAAGATTGGAAATTGCGTGACTGACCAATTAGCTAATGCTTAATATCCAAAGCTTTAATTGAAATTGAGGAATTCCCTAATGAAATTGTCAATATTTGAGAGAGTGTGTAAGCATTTTAGTCACTCATCAACATGTGAACTTGACACAGAGTTGAAGATCACGTCATGTAAGACATCCACCACAAACCCTCACAAGCGCAAGACCAAAATTGAAAGGTTGAAATAGCAGTGTAAGTTTCAACAAGTACATTTCAATCTTTCAATATTACTTTCAGCTGAACAAGTCTCTTCTTGTTTTCTCCAATTTATAATTTTAGAGACTTGAAAAGACAAAGTTGGTAGGATCCTTTCAAGAGAAAAATCTTTTATTTCGTGGAAAAAGGTCACATTTTCTTGGAAGACACAAGCTAAAATAAGAGGGGTAAACGTCCCTTTTTTTGACAAGGATGATGATATACCGTTGTTGTGGGCTGACTCACATCAAACAAAAGTTGTAGAAAAATATAAGTAAACCATGCCATGATCTGTTGTAAAAATCTTTTTTCAAGACATTACGTTGGGATTACGTTTTCTGAAAACATTTCTTAGGTTCCCTTCAGAAAATAAACTTGAACTTGATATTATGCTTTTGACAGTTTTTTAACCTTAAAAGACAAGGGTTGAGTGGAAGAGTGTAACTTGATGCTACTTTATTGTGTAAGTGGTCCTTAAGGGATAATAAGCTATTATGCTATGTGCTTAGCATTTTCTGAAAACTCGGAAGAAAATCATGAAAAATTTTCAGCCATAAATATTCATTTGCTTTGGAATTTTGCATAAACCACAAACGCATAAAGTAACAGCTTTTACTTTGCGAGATTTTTTAGGGAACTCAACCATTTGGAGATACTTGAACCCTTTCATGTTATAAGAGCTTATGAAAGGGTTCCGAATGCCATCATCAAAGCTCCCATTACCTCCTCAAGTGGATTGTAATACGCACATCCTTCACCAAATTTCCACTTTTACCACAAAATAACCACCTTCACTTTTACTTTTTTTGCTGACAAGCCCAATTCCAAAGTACTTCTCATCACACACCACTCAAAATCTAACAACTCTTTTTTTGCTCCGCACATCTGACGACAAATTGTAACCAGAAAGATCTAATTTGCTCATGTACACTTCAATTACTCTACACGCAAACTCACTCTGACTGACTTTTTGGGGTGATGATGGTATTAATTTTTAAAAGTACAAAAATTGGCGATTTGAAGCCTGAGCACCCTTAAAATGCCTCCTACTTGTAACAATTTCTTTATCAAGTCCGCCTCAACTATCAATTCATAATTTACGACTTTTCAATACATTTTACCCCAGCTGGTGACGATCAAAAAGAGAAAAGGATAAAATATATTCCAAAATAAAAAAGGCCATCTGTCCACAAACCTGTCTATTCGTTCCATTCGTTTAAGCCCGAAAAAAATTACGTGATCTGTGATATGTGAACAATTAGGAAATTGAGTAGGTCGATACACAAAAGGTTCACCCACAACTAAAGTCAAAATCATACATGAGTTATATAACATTTTACTAATTCAACATTCACGAAGGGGACCGACCGCAACAATGCGTAAATGACGTATTCAAAGCAAGGGACAAAACAGAGTCAAGTGGAACTTGAGCTCTAAATATCAGTATCAAGTGGCTCTTCTTTTTTTACTGGATCAAGTCGTTGACATGATTAGATTTGAATTGTTCTCCGAATAATTCCTCCGATTTTTACTTTTTTTACTCATTCGGACAAATGTTAAATAATTTTTTTAACAAAATCCATTACAATTTAATACCATATGCGTATAATACTGTCTCAAGTGGAGTGTAAATATCACTCGGGACTTGTCAATCGTGTGGTCTTTTTTACATATTAGAGGAGGGAGCCCAACTGTAAAAATATGAGCACTTGCTATTCCATCGGATTAATTGAGGCGGATAACGAAACAGTTTCAAAATAGCGGGGAATGGAGTCAAGAGCTTTGAAACTGTTTACTTTGATATCTCTCTGTATGACAGTTGACAATTGGGAAAATTTGCATCTGTCAATTCCGTGTCATTTTTCGAGTCGGAAATATTCAAAAAAGATTCAACATTATCACCAAATGGGTTGGTTTATTCAGGTTTTATACACTTACGAATAAAATAATATTGGAGGAAGGGATTTTAATAATTATTTTAAATATGAACGAGGAGAGAAAAACAAAAGGTTTGTAGCTGGAAAAGTTACACCTGCGCATACAGAGTTATGCTTGATTTAGTAAAATTTTTGGATATTATTTTATATTCCGAGATTTTCAGACTTTATATCACCGCCAGTGAAACAGGAAGTGAGTAGTGGCTTTCCTAAATTATCTGGTTAATGTGATATTTCACCTTGGAACTCCCGATTCCCCTATTGCCAATAAATTCTCATTATTTTAAATCAACTTCCTCCAAAAGAGTTTGTTCAATACGTATTGTTTTTCTCATCTAATTTGACCAGACACATAAGGGGACACCACAGGTGCCAAAAAAGTAATTTGACACGAGAAATGAGTGCGTAAGGAGTGGTGTGTAGGGCACGTACTGTAATTACACTAGTTTGTCCTTGTCCACCACCCGGAAGCCTGTAATTTACCTTAATTTCTCCAGGTATATACAGAGACAATTGGGGAGTTTTCACGTTAAATATTCATCAGAAGATTGTATTGACTTTGGCATTTCCTGGATCAAACGGAAAAGAGGAAAACTGAATCAGAAATGGCATTAGCGGGAATTATTTTCTCAGGAATAAATATCCTCTGGGGTTTCCCATACATCAAAGTTCCCAAGCCGAATAAAGAGATTCACATTTCAGATTAACCTCATCATCAAAAGACCTGGCACAATAAAAGTCTCTGCTAATTACCCATCCATTGCCCATCAATTAGACGGTGAAAAGGAATTTTTCGTCTAATCTCTCTACATTTTTTCCCGAATTTATAATTTAGTCATTGTCCACATTTTTCTACTTTTACGAACCTTATGAATATGAAATTAATATAAATAGGTTGGGGGAAAGGATGGATTTTATTATCTTGAAAGTAAAATCTCTTTATTTTTACTACTTGAGCTTAATGCATTTAGAAATTATGCAAAGTAGCCCTTTTGTTCTGTAAAACATCTTAATTTTATACTTTCAGTTGTAAACATGAATATTCACAAAGTGCAAGCTGCCCTGCTGTTTTATATTTGCCTAAAGACTTAAATGCGATGATTTACAAGTTGATAATAAAATGGACGTGGAAAGATCTGTCAAATAACTCATATATTTCAACTCCCGCTTATAATACTTTCACATAAAATTTTTATTCCCGAATTTTATGCTGATAAGCTCTACTGGTGGTGGTATGAGAAAGTGCTAACTGATGGAATGAATGAATTGTCTGTAAGATTTTCCGGAAACTTTTTATTCCTGGAAAACCGGTTCTCCATTTGAGTCTCTTCAGGACTTTGACATTTATTACTTAAGAGATGTGAGCTCTTTTAAGATTGACAATCCATTTATTTTACGATTGCTACTTGGCTGTTGGATATGCGGTTTTTGTATTGTGAACACTTGAAAGCTGTGGTTTACCGGCCATTTCACCGTTAATCAGTCGAGGTTCACTGATTCCTTTAATAAAAATGCTTGATATTAAAGATAAATATCTGGAATCAGTCTTGTATAAAATGGGCTCTGAATAGAGCTCTTAATTGTCCGAATTTTTTAACAATTTTTAATTCATTTTAGAAGATAAAGTCATCAATGCTCTCATAATACACTACCGCAGGAATGGACAATGAAATCCATCAGGGTTGGGATGGTGGGATCCAAGTAATAAAATTGTTGGGATTAAAAAAGCAAATTTTTTATTATTTTCTTGAATGAAAGGTTCTTTACTGCTCACTTTTCAGTTGGGAATATAGAAATGGAAGATGGATTAAAAAAGTTTTCCACTTGTTTATACATAATAATATTGCGGGAGAGTAAATAGGGATAAAGGTGAGTGGTGCGGGTCTCCTTTCTCTCTCTAACCGATACATTCTCACACCGATTCCCAACCTGAAACAATTTTACGATCGCGTTTTATGACTTTGTTGAAGCTTTACATTTCAAGTTTGGAAAGGGGATGTATTTTGTCTGCATCTGATGGTATTTCAATTGGAAATGTAAAAATAGAAACTTTTGCATTTTGGGAATTGATTTTTGTTTTTGCTTGCAATAAAATATTGAATTGAATCTAAACAGTTGGGAGATGAAAAATGTATAAATAGTTCAAGTGTACTTTTTGTTAACTCTGAACCTGTCGGAGCAAATAAAAATTGAGATGTAAAAGTATTCGATTCCCAACTTGACTTCAACATTCATTGACCAAACTTCCACAAGGAAATGATGCTCATCATCATTTATTTTTTACAAGCGATACCCGGGACGGAGCAAATCACTTGTAGTTTCCCACTATATGTTTCTAACAAAAATAAATGTCCACATTAAGCCCTGTAATTGCACCCATTCTCCTTCAAATAATAGCACCAAAGCATTGCCTTGGCCATTTCACGTCCCCACCTATTTTGTCACCAACGTAAAAATGACCGTCGTGATTATTACTGCTTATGTGTGATTTTGGAAGAGACGTGGATTTCTTTGTGCGAACAATGTATTGAAGAAGGAAATGAGTGTTGTTTTCCTTCTTTTCAAAATTTTCTATTCTTTGATTCTCCCCATTATTCAAGAGTTGCTCTCCTCCTCTATCTCATTTCCACTCATTTCCGTCCTTTTCTCTCTGTTTACCGTAAGGAGGCATTAAAAATACGTAAAATCAGAGAGAAACTACGTTACTCTCTTGATCTATTGTGAAATCACTCGTACACGTTCTGCAATTAAGCTGGAGTCAGCAGTTTTTAGGGGTGAGTAGCGAAATAATAGCGGATTTTCAAGGATATCAGAGTACTTTAAAAGATCATTTGTATTGTGGCGTAATGGCTAATGGGAGCGTGGAAATTGCTTGTTTCGATTGATTTTTCAATAAGGGGTAAAATGGGATGATGATTAGACAGAATTCAATTCACGCTGAAATTACAAAGTATCCAAGTTTTTTGCCAGATTAGAAACGAAATAAACATCATAATTAAGTTGGTAAAGTCTCTCCACTTTTCTTAATCAAAATCGGTTCAAAGGCTTCGTCCGTAGACGACAATCATCTCATTATCATTATGAAGAGTCAAAACAAACCCAAATTATACCTGTCTGGGGCACTCTGCTAAAGTTTTCCGTATCAACCTCATTACCATCATTTTATTAAATCTTCCGAAAAAGGCTTCACTTTATTATTAGCACAACTTGATCCGATCGAATTTCATAATTTACCAGTTCATCTTGTTCCTAACAACCTCAGCAAAAAAAAAACAACCAGACTTTTATTCTTCCTCCTACTACTCTTAATCCATCTCTGCCTAAAGAAGCACCAAAAGTGCACCAAGAAACTCTAACATTTATCGCGTCATCAGCATCCTCTCATGATCCAACACAGCAGGAAAGTAATAAAACCTTAAATAATACTCTTGTCTCGTCTCTATAATCAAAATGAAATCTACTTTTCTCCATCCACCATCACCATCCTGCAATTTTCACCAAGTCTCCGTCTCCCTCTCCTTTTCCACATCAACAATTTGTTTCATAAAAAACCTTAAGTCCGCATGAATTATCCACTTTTGCATACAATTTACATGAGACTTTGATCCCACCAACCAACTCGTTACACACGAATAAGTAATAAAAACCTTATTTATCTATTCAGCAGTGTCTGTGCAAATCAACATCCAGTTTCCCTTCTTCCACCTGATTTAACTCTGCTTTAATATGAAAAGCAGATGCCTCCCGGCCAAAAACTCCTCCATATGAGGAAGCGAAAAAAAGTTGGAGGTGCAGGTGCATCTCCTTCCCTCGCCATACGATAAACAAAAAAAAACCAGACTAAACTACTTGATGCTCTGGTGATGTTGCTGATGATAAGTTTCCAATCCACCTACTACTCCCTAATCCCTTAACAGATGATGGGTCTTCAGGTTTTTTTCTTACTCCAACTACAGTTGCTTTTATTACTTTTGTAGTAAAAAAATTGAGTTTAAATCATGCGTACTTTTTTTTCTTACGTAAAGAGTTGATGAAGCTTGTAAAAATCGAAGAAGGTCTGATCATCTCTGATGATGTTGTTTGGAACAGGTTTTTTGTACAAAGTATAATAATAATAAATGTTGCATCTGTAAAGAAACGAGAGAGAGAGAGAGAGGAATAAGCTACTATTTATTTTCTAATATGGATTATGTGTTGGTTTTTATTTCAAGTTTCGAAATGAAATCAAGGTTAAGAGCGCAGTTGTCAAGTTCAGGTTCATTTAAGGAGGCTGTCTGCAGGAGACTTTTTTCCTTGATGGGGTTACGGGGTGTGATATTTTGGAGAAAAGAAGATGAATTGATATGTCTACTGGTTTGCTACTGCTGTTTTCCTTCTCTCTAGCTACTGTTTGTTGTGAGTTGGGTGATAGGAAAGTTGACTTTATCTATGCCCATATTTCTCTGCTTTCAATCCAAACACTTCAATTTCTTTGATAGGAGAGTAATTGATTTTTATTTTAATTGAAAGGTGAAAATTATAAAGATGCAAATTGACCAGAGTGCGTACACATGTTTATACTTTTGTTATTTTTAAGGAGGGCAGCAGAAGAGATAGCAGAAGCTTCTTCAGAGCTTGTCCAGATACACATCCAATGTTTATGGCTCGTTAACGCCCAGCGACAATTTGACTTTAATGTTCTTGCCCTTATCTATTTGTCGTCTGGAGAGGACTAATATTTATCTTATCGAGAATCCATCAAGCCATAAAAGTAGTCAGTAATAATAGCTTTAAAAGACTGACATGGACTCGTACAAACTGCTCAAATTATTCTAAATATATGCACAATTAAACTCATAAACTCCGGAAAGTCTTTTAACCCTCTGCAATCATCTCAAATTATCAGGAGTGCACGTCTCCCTCTTTTCTTATCTAAACTGGAACTATAAAACCCTTTTTTGTACAAAAAATCAACTTTATTATTTTTATATAAAAGGGCAGACTCAAGATCTAACTAACCTGAACATTACCGATCATGAAAATTTTTACTGGAGAATTTCTCCTGATTAAATTGAAATTACAAGGGCCCCATAGCCGCCGCCGGAGTCGTGTCTGCTCATGATGAATTAAGAGGATTTAAATAAATCTGTTTTTATTACAGGTCGTAGCTCTGTTCAGGTACGCTTTGACTCGTGGATAATAGTAATTGGAAAGGTGGATGATTCTGGATCGGTGACGCCGTACCTTACTCCCTCGTAATAAAAAGTCTTGGAGATAATTAGTATGTTGAGCTTGAATAATTTTGGTCAACAGACTCTGGTCCAGGTTCTGGTTCTGCCCCTCATTATCTCTTTTCGATACTGAATCGGCTGCATGAAAAATGATTAGAAAAAATTAACTCCACATTAATAATCAAAAGAGAGGTCAACCAACCACATCTGAAGAGAAGCGAGTCAAGCGCATGCTTATTCTGATTATTATTACGATTATTTCACGGATGCAGATGGAGCAGAGAGCTCTGGTGTAATGGCTTCTAGGTCACAGGTCATACATGTGTCGATCACGAAAAGACGGAGATTACTACGAGAGATATAAAGGGATTATTATGAAACGCTTAAAAATATATGATTTCTTTACTCAACTCTTTTTTTCTTCTAACAAATCCAGATGCGATGAAGGGCAGTAAAAAAAACAGTCGCATCCATATGTGGACGTCTTAAAAGGGATGATGCAGACAGCAAGTCTGCAAGACACGAACGGGACGGGCGACCAGAGAATCAGAGTAAAGTTTACTTCTTCTTTTCAGATGCACTTTTCTCGAAGCAAAAAAGGGTGGTTGATGGTCTCGTTGTATATTTTCTTTTATGATGATGACATACGCGATATAAGTAGGTAAATCACAAGATTAAATAACAGTTTTTTAGATTTCCTCTCTCAAAAACTTTTGTCGACAGGAGAAAATGTCAAAAGGTTACGGAGTGTTGGAAGACCCTAGATAAAATGTAGATTAGCGTGACTTAACTCGACTTCCACTTCTTAGTTATTATGATGACGGGTACGAAGGATAATAATAATAATGACTGTGTTCTAGCTTTTATATTCTACTTTTTCATATAATATAAATCGTAATCATCGTAAACTACTACAAAATCTACACAGTATAAAAAACAGGGTTGCATGTGCATGCGCTTCTCTCTGGATCAGGTAGGGATGATGATGGTTTGTTGAACTGGAGAAGAAAAAACTAATTTCCATTTTTAACTCGTGTACAATATATAAAACTCATTGGAAATGTGTGTAACACCCAGTTTTTTTCGCTTGTGTTTGTCTGCACTGTCTGATGGTCTTTGACAAACGCAACGGGGTAAAAAAAATCTTTAAGGTAATCATTAAAGTGGAAAAAGGCAACAGGTCATAGAATAATCAGGGAGATTTGTTGGAAGTCATGAGTACAAAAGAGATGATGACGGAGATGGAGGGAAGGAGAAAAGATAAGCTGCAAGTGTTCTGGTGAAATATGGGGTAGGAGCCAAAGCAAAGGATTATGAGAGTGTTTTTTAAAAAACATAAGCTGATTTTGTCGGGGGTGGTGCTGATGTAAAATAATTTGGGATGGATTAGGAAAATTAGATTTTGATGCCACTTAAATTAGATTTTTCACAAAGTCAGAGAAATGTGAAGGTAGATAGATACTTTTTCTTTTCGTCAATTTTCGTCACTCGTATTATTGCAAGTAAAATTTTATAGCAAACTCGCAAAAAGCTACAATATTATTTACATGAAACTGATTGATTGCGACCATCCCGCTTTAATTTATTCTAAACAAGCCATTTCCCCATCTAATTCGTTAATTTGATGACCAGTGATCATTTGATGCTGGGCTGATGTCAAAAATTAAACAACCTGTAGCCGAGAGAGATGAGACATGACACGTATAAAAAGTGGTTTGGTTTTTTCTTCTCGCCACAACCGTATAACTCATGTCCAGTTCCTTCCTCTCTCTCTAAAGGGAAACCACATGAAAGAATAATAATGTCCATGCACAATCATCAAATCTCATCATCATGAACTTATATGGGGAACAGGTGAGTAGTGAGTACTTACTACTACCTCAGCAATACAACTTTCGCCTGAAGCTATTTACAACGACTCGACTGGACTGGAGTCGAGTGTAAAAAAACGCTTAAGCCTTCTCTTATTAAAAAGTTCAAAAACCTTCTCAAATCCGATACAATAGTCTGAGCCACCCTCGCTTTTCCTACAACAATTACTGAGGTAAATGCGCTTTGATAACAGCTTATCATGAATACGATCCATTAAAAAGATGCAAATGGAGAAGAACAAGTAGAACCACATGAAACATAGACCATTGAAGCTCTTCCTCCACAAGATCTGTAAGGTAAACAGTTTTTTTTATTCTAATCTTTTCCTGCTCGTCATCTTTCAAACATCAGAGCTCGCATCTTCAATAGAAACTGACTTGTCATGAAAATTGATCATCATTTCGCATCAGCTGACTCGAAACAAAATAAACAAAGGGGGAAATGTGTCAAGCTTCCTCCCTCTCGTCCTAAACAATATCATGAAAATATAAAAAATGGGTATTTTTCTTAAAAGTAAACAGGTTCAGGTTCACATCCAATTTCTTTTCTGGAAAATTACCACAAAAGACGCACATCCACCTACAAGAATCGTGCATGCTCTTGCATGATATGGATCTAATTGGAAGCCTTCATTTCCAGTATTATCCATAACCATTTTGGTTTTGTCCAGTTTTCTTTGGGAGAGAAAAAAGCAATGCATATAAACATCAGCATTACGTAAAGTAAGCATGGTCATAATTTTTTCTTGAAAAACTCAATCCATATCACATCGAAAACTCCAAATCTGTTTACTCTTCTTCCTTATCATCACAACTTTTTAATAGCCTTTAAACCGTTTTTCAATATGAGGTTTTCTCCTCCACGAGGAATAATAGACCAGCTGCAGCTGCAACAAATCGTCCTCATCACCACCATCCTCACGAAACGTGGTTGTAGTAAAAAAAAAGATGATCATCTTACTTGTTGGGTTTGTTGATGCAGGTTTTTTTCTCTCTCCTTCCGTGCTCAAGAGGGTGGATTTGTTGGATGGTGTTGGGTGAAGCTTTCTTTTCCTCGCTCTGGTCACGAAACGTAGTAAAAATGGACTTACTCTACCCTATTAGTTATGATGGATGGAGTAAAAAGTGGACGAGGCAAAATCTTTGGTAAAAGGGGCCACAGGTTGGAGTAAGCTCAGCGCTCCATGACGGGCGTAGTAAAACTCGTAGTAGGAAAGAGAGAGAAAAAAGTGTGTTATCATCTCAACCAAGAGTATGGTCCTCGTCTAGTGATCATCCGGGGAACAGGTTTATTATCTTATGCGTTTTAGGAGTGGCTACGCTGAAAAAAACTCATATGTCAGCAGAAGCGTATATGAGCAGGAGCTGAGCGTTAAAAATCACAGGGGTTAGGAATATGAGAGTGCAATAAATTAGAAAATCATTGCACTTCTCTTCTTTTCTCTGGCCACATAACCACATGGCTTATATGAAGTGCAGTAATGCACTTGCTTTTTTTGGGAGGAGAAGCAATATTTATTTATAGGAGGAAATTATGAGTCTGGAGTTTTTTTTCTGAGACAGGGATGATATGATGATGAGCAAAAGTGAGCAGAAATAAAAAGGGTAGAGAGACAACTCTCAACTCTTGACTGCTTTTATGTTTGATGATGAGATTAGCCATGAAGAAGCAACTGCAAAAAAGTTTTTTAATGAGTTAACAAGAAAAAGTCTGCAGATGGACTGTAAGAAAAATAAGCAAAGAGTCCAGCCCTAAAATCAGTCTCGTAAATATGAGCGAAGAATAAAAAATCAGTGCATAATAAAACTGATAATAATGACTGTAATCATGACACGACAGAGACTAATAACGTAACAATAACAATATAGCATTATCCACAGAGAGATGGAAGAGTCACTCTTGAAAATCCAACATTAACTTATCCATTATTATTCAAAGGATTAGGCATATACCTTCCAAATTACGTATAAAGCCGAGTCCATTGTTACCAACGATCAACATCAACAATGAAAGGGGATACAAGTGAAAAAAACTGGATTAGCAGCGACTTATATGTACCACCACCACTACCGTTTTTTCAAGACCAGTAGCAGTAATCAACAAAAAGAGAGCCTCGAGTTGTGTTTTTTATTATTCTTTTCCCTGTCCATATTTTTCCTCAGAAGTTAATGGTTTATAATCATATATGACCCATTATATGTACGTGTCCGGGAAAGAGATAAAAAGAAGCTGAGAGAGAGAAGACATAATATAAAGTGATTTTTTTGTTTCCCTTTCTCTCTCTCTCCTCTCGTGTAGTGATAATTAGTGATGGTGATGAGGATCATCATAATCATCTTGAATGTGAAAAAAACAGGTGGATTTAGAAATAATGTAGTGATTTTTGTTGGTGATATTTTGGAAAATTGAGGTAATAGATGGGAGGAGAAATATAAGTTTCTTGAAGAGCGTTTTCCTTCCAGAGAGATTTTATAATTTTATAAGAAGGGTTGACGACTGAGGTTGGAGAGGACGATAAACGAGGAGACTCATCCTAAACACGTGTGGCTAAAGGAGAGACGCATCTCACTTCTTCTCTTGAACTGTTGGCGATGGTCATAATAGATATGATCATGAACAGTAAAAGGTCAAGTTGAGTAAACGAGAGAGAAAAAGTGAGGATGATGATCATCTGAAAATGAGTTTTGCCTTTATCGTTATCGCTCCCTCTAAATAATAATTTCATTTAAATGTATGTACATATGTAATGAGAAGAGAGAGAGAAGGTTTATGCAAGTCTTTTCTCATCTTCTCGTATGACAAAACTGTATATTTATTTTGAAAACGATCAGTTCTTGTTTATTTGGATGTTCTTTCGGTGTACGTGGCATGTTAAAAAGCGATAAAAACTGGGGAGTTTCGCTTTCAGGGTACTTATACACACACATGAGACGGTAGTGGTGCCACTTTTTGTCTTTACACATGGCCTACTAATTTATAGGTAGCTGGGGAGTGAACAAACCAGCTCTAAATTGATGTTGGAGTCGCGCTTTAAGAAATTGGAACTTTTTCTGTGTAAAAGAACTCATTTGTAATTGCTCCCGGAGCTCAAACTTTTCTCTCTTCTCTATTATGACATTTATGAAAGTAATCTGCTACTGTTTACAAATCACGGGAATAAAATTAGTCTTTACAGGTACTTAAGACTAGGAGCTCTGCTCCTGATTGCTTTTAAAACTCGAGTTCTATGCAAATCAGAATAAGACAAAAATCCGATAAGTGCCTTTTTTGAGATGTCGAAGCAATGTAGAGGACCCACTTGTTTCCATTTGAGCAATGCTACATATTCAAATTTTTTTTAGATAATAATAGCTCAGCTTGAAAAGCGTCATTATCAACCGCGGCTCCCCGATTGTTACACGTGAGAGAAGTGGCTGGGAAGTAAAACTGCGATTGACAATTATGCAAATGAAATTAGGCATAAATATCAGGAGTCTGTGTGAAATGCTAGGCGCACAGACAATTATTTCGAGGGCAAGTTTTATTTTTGGATTGGAGAACGTTGTAGGGAAAATGTTTAAAAATATTTATTTTTAGTGAAGTAGGTCGGATGAGTGCACTTACTGGTCAGAAACTGCGTAATAGTTTTTTTTTTTCTTCTGGGGAGAAAGAAAACGTCTGTTTGCATATGATGGTGAGAAAATTAGAAAAAATATTATTTAATCATAACAATGTATAAGCTCATGTGCTACTGGGTTTATTATTGTCTAGTCATAAAAGTACTCATTGTCACAGTTATCAACGAAAAAGTGTGGTGGGATCGATAATAAAATGGTGACAATAAGTGGTGGCCCTTGAGTACCTGAGGAAAGCTCCCTGCTGTGTGATTTGGGATGTTCTCTTTCTAATAATGAGTTTAGATTTTTGGCTACATGAAGCTACATGTCATTTGCATTTCTCACCGGAAGTCTGATACGTTTTTGCTGAGTAGTCATTGTTATGTTGTCGATTTGTTTCAACGTATCATGACGGTTAGTTCAATTGCTCATTTTACAACCGTCTAGCCAGTGCCTTGATATGAGTCAGGTACAAAACGTGTTCATCCCAACCACTTCTTCATGCTTATGCCACCAGCAATCTAACGTCAACAAGTCGATCACTCAAACCCCTAAATGGTCCAAATTACAGGTTGTTTGACGTTTCAACTTACGTCAATCAAAAGTTGATATCGCGTGATGAAATTTTAGTTGGTCAATTTTTAATTAATAAATTTGTCAATGAGAAAATAACCGGATAAGACACAGAGCTCGTGATAGGAGGTGTGGGAGAGGGCAGACTTTTAAACAAGGATTAAATGATTATTGATGGATTAGAAAATCGTGATGCAAGATGACAAGTTGGTGCAGGATGCATGTTGCAATTCGATATAAAATATTATTTTCAGTTTTGTTTGCACTTTCTTCCATGTAATGATTCATCAATTATGTATGGTGCTGTTTGTGTTTCTTTTCTGTTCTCAGTTCTCTCCTCTCATCACTGTCTCCGTTGTTGGTCGAGGATGACTAGCATTTTGGTGACATTTGTCTACAGTTAATTTTCTTATCTCTTTACTTTCCAGACAAAGGCATGAAAGACACTTTTCTTTAAAATCCTGCACAGTAGCTGCGTCCCTTTTCTCAAGTCTATTTTCCATAGTCGCTTATTTCTCCAGAAAAAAAGGCAATAAAAGCAGAGAAAAATAACCATCTCATATCGCTGCTGCTGTGGCCATATTATCTCCAGAGCAAAAAAGGTCCAAACTCTTTTTTAGGTTCTACTAAATAAGTAGTTTTTCGGGTAGGAGGGTTACCCTCCATTGTTAGATTGGGAAGTACCTAACGATGATGGTGGTGGTGAGCTAGTCTTCATTGTACTCGTTGAAAGTGGCCATTTACTGAAAAAATAATCTTGCAATTGAGAAGAGAGTCTTGAAGAAAAAGGTATTATTAAAAGTTGAAATATACACGTCGTGTCCACAAAACAGAATATAATTTCTCCTAAATATCCACCTCCACCACGTAAGGGTAAACAGAGTGCAATAAAAAGCCATAAATATGTCAAGAAATAAAATTGAATCTTTTTCTCAGCTAAATCAATATAAAAGGGATGAGAAGAAAAGGGAAGAAATTGTGATCCTGTTGGACATCCAAGAACTTCTTACAAGACAATTAACAAGTGTGGCTGTCGTCGTTTCAAGTCTGAAGCATGGCTGCAGTCATACCCCCTTTTTTTACTCAAAATTTTTATAAAAGGGTAAAGAGAAAATCATAAAAAAAGAAACTATCATGACATATTTCATCCATCATTTCACAACAATTCTCCGTTTTCCCATTTTTGAATTTGAAATTAGTCCTGACTCCCCCACTCCAATAAGAAATCTGTCATATGCAACAAATCATAACTTTGAAAAGCTCATAAATGATCACTCAACCGAAGAAAATCAATGATACTTACTCCTTTTGACAGTGTAGCCTATTGGAATCATAATAGAATATTTATTATTGGAATAAATTGAAAAAGGGTTTCTTTTTTAAACGCTTATTCATATCCAAATCGAAATCACACTTGCCTTACCCCGTTCATTGTGAACAAAGAGAGTTTCAAGTTTCCCACAGGTAAAAATACATGTGAGCAGAAAGCTCTGCTATTCACATCTTAAAAACTACTTCATTCTCAGCCATAAACCCTTTTGTGTTTGTAATTTTCACACTTTATTTCCTTTTCTAATCCACTTTTGTCACTTTTAGTTAAAAATCTATCCTAATCTTAAGAGTATATCTGCGGCTTATCATGACTAAATCATAAAATGAGTAAAGCAAATATTGAAGGAGGAAATCTTAAAAGGAGTTGGACAATTCGACACAATTATTACGTAAAAATATGATAAAAATATGATGAAAATAGTAACAAAAAGTGCTAATTTGAAATTCAAATGAGGGCCTTTACGAACCAAACTATTAAAGTGTTAAATATTATGTGAGATGTTGTTGGCTCGCTTTGCACTTTCTCCGACCTTCCCTTTCCATCCTTTTTATTGGTCAGTAAAGGGAGTTGAATGAACGAAGTGAAAGGAGAAGGTGACGTGGCGAGAGAGAAGTCAAGGAGATAGGAAGGGAGGAGAAAGGAGTAGCTTTTAGTGTGTTGTTGTCAGTCGAGCGGAGAGGTGGGTCGGATAAGGTGCAAGGCAATTAACGAGTGAGATAATTGATCGTTAAAATCGAGATTAACTGTGGTGAATAAATGAGAACAGTTAGATTCTCTCGTGAAACCTATTTCTTAACGCGTGTGTGGTGGTTTTAGCGATTATTTGGGGCTAAAAACTAGATTTTAAGGGACATTTTAGACGTAATTTAGTGCTAAGGGCATCTGATAAGCGAACTGGGCATTTTCCTCAATAGTTTAATGAAACGCGGAGAAACCCTGAGCGGTTAGCGAGGGGAATTCTCAACATAAAGACTCAATGTCACATGTGTTATTGATCATGATAAAATCATGCACTGTCATCTATATCCGTTTCCATCAGATTTTGATTCGCTTTGCATCTCCTCACAGTTTACAGAATAAAAGGGACCTACTATTGATGTCAGCAAGTCACCAAGAAAGCTCTTTTCTCCAAACTCATTCATCTTAGTAATTGTGAAAAGTTTTGAGACTGTTTCCATTTCAGTTTTCAAGATGCCCATCAACATCGAATGATGCTACCTGTTGAGAAGCGTAGGATGACTCATTCTTGATGATTTTGAAGAGATTGCGATGGTGTTCTCAGTTTAGAATAAAAATCACTTGTGGTACACAGATGCAACCTTTTCTCTGTAAATAATATCGTGAAAGGAAAACTTTTAATCCCTTTCCATAATGAATATGATTGAAAAGAAGTACACACATGAAATTATAAAAGGGGATGGAAAAAAGGTGATGCGTCAGCAGCTGACCTGTATTTTTTCTAAAAACATCTAAACAAAGATGATATTTTAAAATAGGAGTATTGGATCTTGGGTCTAATGATGTCTAACGTTACGTTTACTTTTTAAAATCCTGAAGTGGGGATGACGATGTTGACGGAATGGAGATTACATGAACCTGTTTCTCAGTTTCTCGGAGGGAGAAAAATAGGCTATGCACCTAGAAAAAAGCATCTGTTATTGTTTGTGGTGGTGATAATGTTTTCTTGAAAAAACCGAAGGTTGTTGCCAACTGAAAAGGAAAGGTTTTATTGGGATTGGTTATGGTTAAATGGGGGCGAAACGATTTTTTATTAAAATGGGTAAATAAAGAAAGAGGCTGAAAGAAACTGAAGGGATTTAGCTTCATGCTCATGCCATGCTCCTCTTTTAGAAAATGCACATGATTGTCAAAAAAGGCGTTGCAAAGTCCAAGGCGAGTTGTTAATTTTTCCTACTTTCAATATGACACTGACTCATTCTCATTCCAGAGCTAAAAGAATGACGGATTTTTATTGCATAAACAAAAACACAAAAATATTTGCTTTTCAATGAACTATTTTCATGTTTAGTAAGAGAAGTAGTCATCATTGTTTGAATTTGATTACCTCTCTACTCACCTTTTCTTCAGATACAGATATTATGGGTCGCCGAGCTGTCTGTGATTTTGCTTCAAAATATTTGTACGATGAGCAATGCTCAAATACGATTATATGCGATACTCGCTGTTTACGTCATATCTAAAGAAAGAGTAAACAACCAAATTCCAAATTTAGCATTTATTTACCAGATTGAATGCAGTTGGTATTAATAACAAATCGTTTAATCGTTCTGCAACTTACAAGCATACGTGTCATTAATGTTTGTGGTCCAGTTATAAAAACTATTTACTTATGTCATGAACGGCCTTGTCTTTTTGGATGGAAACAGTGAACTGAGTGACTGACTGCGATTTTTTGATGTGGCATTTTCCTCATTCCTCTGCTCATGCAACGTTTTGCATGTGACCGTAATCGGCTTGTGGTAACATTTTTGGCGCTTATCATCGTGAGACAACGCCTCATTCCTCATACCATGCTTCTCTTGCTCAACTGTCAAAAGACGTTTTTGCACTCGAATACAACAGGTTTTGCATTGTTGCATGAGATGAGTCAGCCTTTGCATTGCATCAGTCAAAATATTTGCATTTCACGAGCGTAAAAGATTTGTCCTAAAAATAACCGACGACACTCTTTACAATCTACTTTCCCAGGTTTTCAACCATAAGCCGTATGACTAACAAATTTACCGTAAGAAACTTTCAATTTTCTGGGTCACACCACCACACACATCAATCCAAAAATACAAATACGTTTATTCCCACCTGATCACCCATAAATACCCACTTAATTCTCAACAAGGATTAAATTTTACCCTTTCCCAAATCATTACTTGCCATTCCCACTTCTATTCAGGTGACTCCATGTCTCATCATCATTATCCCTTTATTTCTCTGACTGGACAAAGGGCCTAGAAAAAAATCAACCCATGTAAGTATGACTCATCCAGTATCGACCACCTCTTTCACCAAACCTAAAATCCAATGCAGGAAAATGCGTCATATAATATTCACCTTCTCCAAACACTCCAACCAGTAGTCTCGTATTCCAACAAGTCATCTTCATTAGCTTTCATGAACAAAGGCCAATATTCATTTGGCTAATGTGAGCCTAGCTCTGTTTCAAATAACCTATTATCATCATCAGAGTAACCTTTTTCAAATTGTCATGCATGGAAAAAGCAAACCTGAAATTATTGACACTTTCCTGTGATTTTCGCTTAAAATTGTTTCGGTATTATTACAATGCTCTCTTTATACTTGGCGATAAGGATATACCCATACCACACCACCACTGGTCATGATGATGACGATGACATTTGAAATGGTGAAAAACTTAAAATCTCATCCTCAAAAAATTTAGTGAAATATAAGTCAAAGCAAACGAGAACAAAAGAGGAAAGTGTCATCTCCTCCCGTAATTTATGAGTGTGCTAAGCCCTCCACCATTTTCACTTCACGTGTGGACGAGTCTCTTACTGGGCGATGCTGATATGATAATGACTAGTTTAATAGGGAAACAATCGCATTATACCCTGTTGAATAATATCACACGCGCTGTAAAACAGTGGAATATCAACAGGCACAATTTCGCAGTTCCATCTGAAAAGCGCTGTGAAAACCAAAGCATTTTTTGCTTCATATCATTTATTGCCTCGGGCAAAACTCAATATTGTGCATGCACATGATTTGATGATAATACTGAAGAGGCAGGTGTTTCTTGCTTACGATTTTCCTCAGGATTTTCATAAAAACCCGTTTCGCAACCATCTTCACCAAGCTCCGCCTCTTTTTTATCGCAAAAAGGTTTCAAGGGGAAGAATCGCTTTAAATTGGTTTACTATCGTTTTTTAATAAACTTTAAGTGAATAAGTGGCATTTCAAATGCTGTATAATTATTGAGCTCTCACTCTTTCCATGTTATACCCACCCCGGAAGAAATATCTGTAAGTCTCAGCGCGCACATTACGCACCACCTGGTCCTTTCTTTTAGGAAGGAAATCCTCTTCTCTGTTAGAATCGTTTTATTACACTTTTAATCCACAATAGCAATCATCATGTGCAGTTACGTAAGTTGGAGTGGTTAAAACTTGGTCATTTTCCGCATCGCAATTTCTCCGATTGGTTTCGCCTGAGATGCGTGTTATCTTTCGACCCTTTGCATATTTCTTTGCTCACATCTGTCAATTTTTATTATGAGCAAGGACGGCAAATGATATGTTTATTTTTCAAAGATAGCCATTTCGTTTTATATGCTTTTATTTCACATATAATTTTTGCACTTGAGAACGTTTTATATCAAAATAAAACCTTGATCATAGCCATTTGCCATTTCAAATAAAAAATATCTTTACAACAAAGAGACCCGGTCCATTCTTGTTCCAGCTTTTTTGCTAATTGCAAATGTCAATGACATATTAAGCTAAAAAGCACATATCGCTCGCTTTTAACCACATACCATAAATCATAAAACATTTAAAACATTTCATACGCTACGAAATACTACGCATTTATCTAATTTTTATTACTGCCCCTGATAATCATTATGATGATGTGTTGGTGGTGGTGTGGTTGGGACCGTCGTCTTCCAAGATAACCCCAAGATTTGAGAGAGGAAACCTCTGATAAACCGCATTTTTACTCCTTTAACGTTTTAACAAGAATCAAGAATAAATACATGAGGTCTTTTATCTTAAAACTGTGTTTGCTCCTGATGTTTGAGTAAATGTGAAACATCTACGTTTACACTTTGCATGATCCTCCAACAATTTTTACATATGCATTGGTTTATTTAATGCAGAGATAATCAAATGTTTTACGTAATACTACGCAGCAGCATCACCAAAAACCTATTTCCTATGTGGCCTTTGTGGACATTGCTTGGTTATCGGGAGAAACGTTCCGTCAATATTTGAAATTGGGATTCGTCTTGTAATAAAAATCCTTTCATGTAAGCTTTAAATACGCACATGCTATTTCAAATATTAAAACACTTGTCATGCCATATAAATATTGATGATTTTTAAGTCTGAACTAGATAAAACCTAAACGTTTTTTATTCCTTTTGTGGTGTGTGTCCTTCTTCATTAACATTACTAATAAGTAGGTTACTTTTTATGTTCTTATTTGGAACATTAAGGCAAAAAAGTCCGATGATGCCAATCAAATTAATTTTAGTCTGCTACGTATGTTAATGTAAATGTCATTATATATGTCTCGATCATCATCATCATAATCTTTAAAGAATTTAGATCACTCTTATCACTCCGAGATTCCATATAATAGTGCGCATTTTGGAAATACAAAGTGATAAAAAAAGTTTCAAAAATTGAGGTCAAGTCAGAGTCACAGCAGGAGGGTTTAACTCAAGATCGTTTTAAACTATAAAACCAATAAAGATGAAAAAACACATGCTCCAATTTTTTATGGTTGTGTATAAAGTAGAGCTCAAAAAACTATATCACGTCACCATCATTTTTTCTCCAGTAGCAGCGGCTGTTGCTTTTTAAGTCAACATCATCATCATCTCATAAGACGAGGAGAACCAGACAAATGGTCTTCACTTCTCTGGTGATGATATTGATAAAGCTTCGTCTTTAATGCTGTCATTATTACCCCTTTATTTTTATCCCTTTTTCACATCACACCATCAATTAGCCAAGCCCTGGCAATTGACATATAAAAATCTTAAATAATGACTTTGTTATTGGATGCGAAAAGATAATAAAGATATTCATATAAAAATTAATTGTTTCGCTACTGCTTATTGGATGGAATACGTCAGTTACATTAAAGCATATTTAAATGGCTGTCTCGTAAAAAAACCATTTCAAGTTTGGTCGAAGCAGACAGCAAGGCAACGTGTAATTATATCGGGACAAAACCACCACGCTCTCCACACACTCTCATTTCATCCTCTTATATAGTCAATAACAAAGTCATAAATCAAATTAAAACGCGATCCTCTCATGTCACTATAGTGGAAGCCTTCCACTTGCCTTTCTAGCAAGTAACTCGCTGAATTGACAATATTTATAGAAGGGAGATGGAGAAAAAGGGAAATGATGGCTTATTTTGTAACACACGACGACCTGATGCATATACCTAAGAGGTAACATGAGAGTAGTCCTTTATCTGTCTAAAAATGGAGTGAGGGAGAAGAGTAAATAAAAATATAAATATCGCATTACACACAATTTATATACGCTCTGTAAATATTTTATTTAATGAGAGTATTTAAACGCAAGAGTCATCAACACTAACATAATATTTATCACTGTCTTGATGACTTTTTTGCTCTGGCGAAAACCCTTTTATGAATTCCTGTAACACGCAGTCAAGCATTTTATTCCAAGACGAGTAGAAAAATTACGAAACGTTAATTACAACTTCCTCATAAGAACACTTGCGGGAGGGAGAGAGGGGAAATGCGCTGTGAAAATTAAAACGGTTTTGATAACTTTATGAGCTCCCCATAATCTAATTTATGGAAAGTAGGAAGACTAAGAAGGAACAACCGGTGTGTGTGATGTTTTGTGTGCATACTTGCAGAAAAATCGTTTATCTATGTCGCATCACATCACGCAAAAGAATAATCCCCTAGTTTGCAAATTATCTTTAGAAAATAAGCGGATGGAGTAAGTGGAAAAACATTGTTCATCATCATATCTTCTCTAGCAGATGTTCATTCCTGGCGAAATGCCATAAAGAAAATGTCGTGAGCTCTCATCATGTCATTACAAATACTTGTCAGTTTTCGTAACTGGGTTTAATTTTATTGTTTTATCTAGAGAGATACTTGACTATTTTGAAAAATGAATTCCAGGGAGAGCGAAAATACTACGGTGAAATGATTACAAGTAGATGTGACAAGAATCTGAATATTTTTTCAAACTTGGAAACAAGAGCTTGAGCACGCACGTGTGCATTTTTGCCTTCCGTGTAAATGGCACTCTTTTCTTTCCTGCTTTTCCTGTAGACCACTATTATTTCAGGGGAAACGGAAACCTGATGTTTTTTGCCTTTGTCGTCGATGACTTTCATCAAACATTTCTTAAGAGCTCAATTTCAATAATCCCAGAGCTAAGCAGGTTCAAATCCTTGGAAAAAATTAGCTTTTAATCATTATACCATTTCACTTTCATCCGTCACTTATCGCTCCCCATCTCAACGTGAAACGATACCGACATAAGTTATATGTGCTACAAGTCATATATATGATATAAGCAACAAGCCACACATTTCTTTCTTCATGATGAACATATCACACTTATCACACATATCATGCGATATATCTACTTCAAACGTTTTCTTTTCCATCACTCTTTAAGCATTCATTACATCACATTACAATTGGTCAGTGATGGTCAAACACTTGTAACTTTTTTTATTTATCAATAGTCTCCCGCGCGTTACATTAACAAAGGAAGCTCCAGCGCTCTAATGCCCAGAGAGACCGACAAGTTTATGCATATTTTTTGTACGATGATGATACACAGTAGCTTTGATACTCCTGATATGATATTTGTTATGCATGAAAAGGTATATAAAGCTGACCATTATCATTATCATCACCCGTTAAGGGCATAACCGCACGAGGAAAACGGCTTATTATGCCACTGTGGATATAAAAGCTTGCATTGTTCATATCGGCTTTGGCTTCACCTCTCTCTTCTATTTTTCCACTCGTTCCTCCCCGACTCAGGGAGAAATGATGACTCATCATATGCAGTTGAGCTTGACTTTAAGAGTTGCACTTTATTGCGGCTGCAGCGAGACGAGAGGGGTTCAGAGAGCTCACACACGTTATAAATGGACAGGATTTGAAGAGAAATTGAGTTTTAAAATAGTTAGAAATGGTATGGCTATGGCTCATCAGCACATCAAAAGGAAGAATTAGATATTGTTTTCGGGCTCATATTATTTGGATGCTATTTTGAAAATTTTGTCTGCAATGATGAATGCATTTGTATGCAAATGTGAGAAAATGAGAAGATATGATGAGTGACCACCGCACACCACACCGCTTTTGGGAGTTAATGTAACAATATGTAAATGAAGTTTTAGCTTTTGTAAAGTTACATCAGAGAGAATTTCGGATGTGTGTGGAGCTTCCGTATGTGAAGTAATCTTGTTTTCTCTCTCTCTCTCTTTAGCCATGACATAATCATCATTCAGAAAGTGAGCGGTGCATGAAGCAAGCGAAGCAATAATTGTTAAGCTCATTTGAATAAGGAGGATGATCAGGGATGGAATGGTTCATTGTGTGTGTGGA
>JAHZMU010002089.1:0-12146 GCA_027743725.1 Rambutsinella grinnellia | reverse complement strand
CATCCGGTTCATCCCCTCAGCAATAAATACAACTCGTTCATTTAACATGTGCACACTTGTTCCACACTCTGGCTGAAATAATACTAAAAAATAGCAGCTAAATAAGGGAATTCCTCTCGAAAATGTGCTTACTCCTTTGCTGCTCCGTATTTTTATTATTTTAAAGCTATAAACAACACACTACGTCCAAAACGGTTCGGCCCCCTACACAAGAAGTACAACTTTGTATATTCAACACGGAGAAATTTATTACGCTTAAAAATACTTCCCCCTTTTTAATAATAATTTTTTACTCTTCTTTGGAAAAAATGGAAAAAGTGCATCCATTTATGAGAGAGAATTTACAAGGTGAACTTCCAATTATATTCACCCTCTTTCCATATATATTTTTTCAACAATATTGGATTCTCTCGATTGGGGATCAGAGATTTGAAGCGTAAAATATTAAAAGGGAAGGTAGCGATGAGACGATGTAATGAGATGATATTTTGGTGCTACAAGAGGGTTGGCTCACTTCACCTTTAAGACTGTTAAAAATTATAGATTTTAGGGGTGATTTTTTTTCTCGATAATGTTTAAAAAATTCTTTGAAATACGTGCTATGCTTTTTCGAGTATCGACAGGATAAAAGGTTGTTGCTTCTCTTAACAAATCCTTAATTTTTGTATTGGTGCTGAGCTGACATGACAAGCACATGAAGTGGGATGTGTAAAGTTAAGCACGATCTTGTTACGTGGTTGTGGATAAGCTTTAAAACTTTGCCAATCTGACTTGTCGGATGAAGTATGGTATTGCTGGAGGTCGTATATAAACGCTGTGGTTGTGGAAGGGATGGGGCCGGCGATAAATTAGTTGGTTGATTCTATTGCATATCTACACTTAAAATGTGATAAGGCACTGTTCATATAAAAAGGTGAATGTTCAGCATTGAATGGAGAGTGTTCACTTCACCTCTGGTGTTTTCACCCCTTTTGTGCAGCGAGCTGTTACCTTGTTATCTCTGCTGACATCCTGTCAACCCAAATTATTATTACTATTATTATCGTCAGAAGAGGAAAAATTGTAGACCATTATTAGTCTCGTTGAGGAGAAACCTGAACCCTACATAAATATTGTGAACCGTGTGAAAAAAATGAATTAGCAAAAATTATAAATCAATTCATAACTTGAATATCGTCATTGAGTTAATTACACGGTTTATAGTATAAAGCTGTTGATAAATTTAATATCACATGTTGGTAGATCGGTGTAAACGACGGCATATTGTTGTAATTTAAGTACAATACTCTGATAATCAATAGCTCCAACTCAGAAAACAAAAATTGCTATTCTTCCAACACTCAGCTCTGATCTCCGTTTTATCTCTCAATCCAAATGAATCCTTTGTCTAGAGATCAATTCACATGAGTAATCAGCGAAAGAGTTTTGAAATCTCTGCTCCCCAATTTATTTCAAGATTGCAGAGATAAAAAGAAACGTTTACAGTGTATACATCAGCCACATACCCTACCTTTTCTGGTCTATTTTATCTGTAAATTTTGCATAGATATATGCCCACTTCACAGACCTAGATTCACTCGTTTTGAACAAATTGAACCATGTATGGAGAGAACTCGCCCATTCCAGATAAAAAATGAACCAGTCCAGAAAATGAAAAGGATGTCGACTGGGGGGCTTCACAAACGAGAAAAGTAAGTCAAGAGAAGGAGCAGAGCACGAAGGCATAAGTGTTTTTCAACAACTTCCTCGCGAAATTTCTTAACCACACGTAATTCAATAGGGTTCTCGAACAAGGTACGCTTTCTCCTTTCATTTTTCTCCACGAAGGTTTTTCTTCTTTCGAGAACCTTATTATACTTTTATATAGCCTCCCCAGAATATACATTAAGTACCCACAAAAGATCAATAGTTTACCGTTACGTTCGCTCATGTCATTGGGAATGGGAATGGATGTAATCATCATCCCACAATGCACTCAATACTCGACATCTCCCTAACGGAGAGGAAGCAACAAACGGAAATAGCACAGCCCTATTGCGTTTTTATGGCTTTGTTGTTACTCTCTCTCTCAGCTATTCGTGAATGAGTGAAAGCGGTTGCTCTTGCATTGTAATAAAAAGCCAAAAATAGGCTCTTGCACATTTCATTTCCATTTCACCAACACAGAATACACGGCAGCAATTTTGAAAAATATTCCAGCTTATTTTTTTTCGCAACTTTCTCTTTTCGCAATAAAGATAACATCGATTGAGCAATGCAAACTGCGAATTTCTTATAGTCTTATATAATTCATAAGAGCTTTGAGAGAGTTACACTTGCAAAGATATTTTATGTTTTGCCAATATTGGCCATTGAGTGATGCAGAAAGCTATTATCTGAAATAGTTCTTATCTAAGGAAGGAGGGAATGGCGCTCTTGAAAAACAATTGAAATGGAAGGGGAAGGCACAGGTACTTTTAAGGAAGGATGGAACTTGTCCCACATCTCTACGCTTGGATAACTTAGGTATAGACAATAACTCACGTGGAATTTCCGATTGGCAAAATATATATGGGCCTTGAGAAACACTAGGATCCGTGCAATTTTTATGTCATCTTCGATGATGGTGTTGAGGCCCGGGAATATAGGTGGAGAGAAAGAAAATTGTACTCCTTCATGTTCTAATTGCACTCTTCCTTTTCATTTTTTCAAGAGAACCGTATTATTTCACTCTGCAAAAGCAAACGTATTATTTAGTCAAGGACTTGTGCTTTATGACACTTTTTGGTTTTCTATTTCCACGTATTTCAATTGGTATTTACATCAGAGGAAAATAAAGGAAAGTGGATATTACTTGTCAACATTCATATTTAGGAGAGGATATTCTTTGAAGCGTGGACTCACCTTTCGCTACCTCTTCTCTCGCACGTAGTATGATGAAAGGGGTTGATAGAGCGAAGAAAGAGAAAAAGGATAAAAATCGCTTGAAGAAACAAGAATGAGAGCTCATCTTTTCCGGAAATTCAAGATAAAAATGGAATAAAAGGAGTGTTCTCTCTCCTACGGCGAGAAGTGGTTGTTGATGTCTCGAAATTATGTGGTGGGAGTGAAGGCATTATCATACCCGTGGTATATCAATGAATGCCTTGTTGACTTGAGCCTCTTCGGCAGCATTTTAGTCTCTGATTGCTTTTCACCTTGAGAGGAAAGAGAAAAAACCACCAACTATTTTGTAAAGAATAAGAAAATACTTCGTCCTCGCAAAGTATAAGAATGCATTGCCATTCCAGCTCCACAAGTTATCCGGTGTAGTTGTAATGGTACAACTTAGGCAACTTTTACTCAGCGGGGAATTCATCCAATAGAGGAAATTTGACGCGTCCTTCTATCTATATCTGCCTGTCTGATTCTTGTTGCGAAAGCGGGGGAGTGTAAAGTAATAAGATATTTTTCAAAGGAGAAAGCTCAAGATGAAATTAGTTTGTGGATATTTGAATTTCGTGTAATATGAAGGAAATGTGTAGATGATGGAGCAACGACAATGTTAAACCTTGAATATTCTAGTTTAGAGTACCACTATCCTTTTTAAGTTTTAAATTAAAATGGCTTTCAATTTTAAAAGTAATGTACCAATTTCGGCGATTTTATGTTTTTGGGAAAGAATTTTACATAATGTGAAGGCAAGCACCAAAATGGCATTGAATTGAAGGTCTAAAAGCGGCTCGTGAATGCACCGCTATTTTTTATTTCTACCCTTTTGACTCTTGACTATTTGGAGAAAGTTTTTCCCGACTATCAAAGAAACGCGTGCCTCCGTATCCACCCGGTACGAAATATTTAAAGAGTTCTTCTACATTTTTCAAGTTCATTCACATTATCCACGTCCATTCTAAGCCCTGTACGGACGAGGAACCACGTAATAATAAATTGTAATAATAATCCCGCGTCGTAGAAAGTTCGACACGTGTCGGCCAGTCCATGTAGCCAGAAAAGTATGAAAACTTTATGAGCCTCGCATTCCTTGCAAAATTTTCTCATAGTATTAAAACTCTTGTGAATGCCTGAAATGAAAGTTGATTTTGGTCTGGCTCTCGTCGAGCTTACTTCATTTATATTTCTCCTTCCATCCGATGCAGGCGATGTGGACTGCGCTTTCTCTTTTATTTTCAGCTGGACTCTAGACTTGATTCCTTGGGAGAAGGCTAATGGCTTGTTAATAAATAATGGATTAATTAACGGAGAAACGCATCTCAGATTACACATCTTGTGAATTTAACTGAAATACCTAGAACCTTTCTCCCTTCTTGGGAAAACTTTCAAGCAATAAAAGGGAAGACGAGACAAAAGCTTGGCCGCAAAGATAAAAGTTTTTCTTTCAAGAATGCGTCACATGAATATATAAAGCTGGCGGCCTTGTACCGTGATTTAAACTTAAGCTGGGGATATTTTATTTGCTGAAAATATAGGCCCGCCTAATTCTATTTTTGGAGTTGTGCAGAGCTTGTTTTACTTCAGTATAAACTTCCCCGAGGTAATATAAAATATGTAGAGAAACTGGTGAAAGACTCGTTAAAGTCAAAGTTAAACAATACGGGTTTGCAATGAAATAGCTTGTGCGTAGTGCGTAGCTCCAAGAAATAATTGGGAAGTCAACCAAAACTTTGAGTTTTCTACGTTTGCAATATGAATGAGTGGTGTGAGTAGAAATCGTGAAATTTTAATTCTTAGCGTGTATGGCTACAAATATGTGGGATTAGATCTCTTTATCCTTTTGTAATATTAGATGAGTAACAGAATTGAGAAAAGCCTCTGATTTCTCCGAAGGCAGAGGGACCTTGAGGGAGAGACAAAGTGAATTGTTAACGGAATGTGACTTTCTTACGTTCTGGAAGGAATGCAGATGATACAAAAGTAGAAAATTATGAAAAGACCCAACTTAACTTTTTTGGAGAAAGCGGAAAGCAAAAAAAGTATAGAAGGTCATTTGCGAAAGGAGCTTGGCTAACGAAAACAAATAATATTGCATTGTGGCAAAACGTGAGCGAGTTTTTATGTTCAGGACTCGAAGAACCGGTGATAAGTTACGAGTTGTAAGGCGGCACTTTTATACCGAGTGCAGGGACAGTCTAAGCATTTCTTAAAGTTAATGCAGAACGTAGCGGGACGTGTGGGAGGATGGTAATAAAAATAATATTGTGAGTAAAGCCATTCATTGCATGCAGATAGTTGCTTTTGTTTCCTCACTCAGATGCTGGCTCAGCTGCTGCGGTGAAAGTAGTAAAAGGTGGGATTCATGGGATGATCATTGTTATGCGCATTAGAATTCTTTTTAGTTTTAACGTTTCATTGCACTCTGCTATAGGGCTTAGGTTTATAAGCTTTTAAAAATATGTAAATGAAAGTCAATGTCATTGCCAACAAACGTTGTAGTCAGATTTCAGCAGGTCTGATGAGAGATAAAATAGTAATAAAACGTTAAATTTTGTTTTAGCGTTTAACGCAGTTTAACGCAATAACATTAACATTGTCTTCCGCTGACGTATCAAAGGAAATATAATTATATGATATAAACCATCTATATGAAGAATTCCTTATAACTCTTTTGGCAAAATAAAACTCTTGATAAATCAGAATTTTTCACTAGCAAGGGCTTTTTTCTGACCATTTAATAGCATGTACGTCCAGAAAAAGGTATCCTGATTGTACACCACGGTTTTCCAAGTCAACTATACGATACCTATGCATACCGACGTTCTCAAGGTCATCCGCGTAAACGTTGACAGATCCATGCCACTATAAATATAAAATAATTTAATAGCGCGCGTAAATATTAAATTAATTAATATCTCATTACAGTATCCTCCAAATCGCGATTGACATCTTTAATGTCAATCCTAATTTTCTAATAAATTAAAAAAATTAAATTAACAAATCCTTATTTAAGCAATATTAATCAGATTTTGTGTTATTTAAAAAAATACATCGCCTTTCTGGACAGTTATTGAGAAAGCATCCGTCCAATCAACCTTGGCTGTGTTGTAAGTGTAACCTTCATTACGTCCGATTTGTTTTTGCAGTACATCGTTGAGAAATACTTCCGCATATGCATCCGCACCAGCTACAAAAGTTCAATTAAAATCTTAAGATACTATCGCTCCTAATTTTGATTGATTATGTAATTTTTATAGTATCGCATTTACGGTTGTGACCATTCGTAGTATCAAGATCACGTAAATCCCTTTTTGGAAAATAAAATAAAATAATTGATGAGCAAATTGAATACTATTTATTTCAGGTTAATACTAATTATATTTGAAACTTACTGTGCTCTCAACTTAAAAGTAATCCTACGACCAAATGCACTGTTTATAACGCTAAATATAGTAAGGACAGATAGGCAAAGGCTCCTTTTACCCATTTTCTGTTTAAGATTAATATTACGATTAGTGTTTAACCTTTTGAATGTCAACGCTTTCAATTTATTTAATAGTTAAAATTTACTATCAAGAGACAAGCATAGCTTGAATCATTTCTTTGGTAAATGTAATACAGGAAATAGCTAATATTTTCTTCCGGTGGATCTTCCGGTTGATGTAAATTTATGCCGGACATGCATTTAAAAAACGTCATCAAATGGCCGCTTGCGTAATTTTATAATGCGTCTGATCGATAATCAAAATTGCCACAAGTTTAGCATTCAATTTGATATGAAAGTGTAAATCTTTATCAACCTTAATGTATATATTAATAATTTCAGTTAGAAAATATGCCAAAAAAGCGGCTGAACTACTGCCAAACCTTCGAACGCAGCCAGCGACTAAACCATCATCCTCTGGAAAAACGCAAAGGCTTGATTCGTAGAACTATATATTTCGAGTCTGAAGCTCACACGCATACTTAAATGGAGAGTGTGGAATGTGGCTAAATTATAATAGTGGTGGTGGCGGTGAAGCCCTTTTTTACTTCTTTCAGATGAATGCTGACGTTTCACGTTTAGCTTAGAATTTACGTTTTCCATTCTTCCTTCCTCTATTCTTTCATAAGGAAAGGAGAAAGAAGAAAAATCAGTCTTCCATGCGGTAACGACCGATACATATAAATTCCTAATAAATGGTGAAAGTGGTCATGACGCTGACGGTGGAAGCAAAAAACTCTAACATAACCTATTCCTTAATGTTAAGCAATACCATTGTAATAATGTAATACTCATATTATGTAATAGGAAGCATGTTCCGCTATTGATATTGAACTCGAAACTTATTTTTTATACTCCGTAAAAAACTAAAGTCATCGACCACATCTCAACATTTTATCCTCCTTCTCCACTAGCCCAAGTAAACTTTTAGAATGTGCGACTAAGGCTTTTCAGCTTTTCCCAAACTTTTTTTGTGCGTGTGTGTGTGTGTGCAAAATTTGTGAGCAATATCTATTACAATCGTGGCGCTTCCACTTTTTCTAAGCTTTCCCACACACAAAAGAGAGATCTGCATGTGGTGAAAGTTGCACTGCCGTGCGCTACCTCCCATGAAAAGTCTGTTGTGGTTTTGGTGGGGAACTCCCTATTTAATTCGGGGTATGCGATATGTAGTAGTCTCTCTTATTATTTTATTATTGAATGGAAAAAATACTCGCGAATAGTGCTTCCCCACAGCAATCATTATTACTATTGCAAATAGTATTTTTATGGGGATAATGTAGCATGCGGTGTAAATATACTTTGGGGATTGGATTCCCTCATGAAATATATTTTTGGACTGCCTCCCACTCTATACTATGATATGTCCGTAGTCCGTAGTCATGCTGTTCCCTTGTAAAACTTTTATGAGCGTTGCACACGTAGTTTCGCAGAGAGAAGCTGTTTTTGCCACGATGATAATGATGATGACAATGGCTGAACCGATTTTGTCACCATCATCGAGCAGAGATGGAAAGAGCCAAACTGAGATGAACTTTTTTCCAGGGTTTTCCCTTCTCCATATAAAGGAACAAGGAGTATCATCAAGAGAAGGGAACTCTGCAGGAGATTGTTTTTTATCTTGAAATTTCAGAGGGAAAACTGAGCTCTCTCTTCATGAAATTATTATGATAGTATTTTTTCTCTATGAATGAATGTCTTGTGGAAGGAAGCAGCTGACTGTTTTTTGTAGTGCTTTCTCTCTTGCAAACTAACTTAATCTCTTGGAGGAATTAAAGGCATCTGCTTTACTGATTACTGGAATGCTAGATATGCGTTGGAGAGAAGTCTGCTTAGCACATTTTCACCAGAGGAGCTCTGCATTAAATACTTTTTTTTCTCGGAGAGTTGTCGCAGAAGGAATCTGGAAGTTGTAATTTTTTGCTTCCTCTTCCTTTCTCTTTCTCGGGAGACATGGAATGAGAGAAATTCATTAAATCTATCGGAAAGTGAGATATGTAGTGAATATGCTTGTGTCATTATGCAGAGGAAATGGAACATGAAGAGAGAAAGTGAAAAGGATGTATATTTCTTGTGATGAAGTTATCACTTATACTTGTCATCAGAGTCATTTTCAGCTCGTAGTATTAAAGATCAACCTTATTGTTTGAGCTGAACAGTATTGGGTATAGAGAATTGCTGTGTTTTTGCAAATTATTAGAAAACTAATGGTGTAGCAGGTTAAGAGCAACTTTTTATCATATATGTAAACCAACATCATTCCCTGGCATTGTAGAAAGACACATGCGGGTTACGAAATGCTCTACTTTGTCTAAATTCTGGATCCTCATCTTTCGTGACTTTTTGACAAAAGATTTTTATTCTTGGAATACGGGAATGAAAACCATTATAGCATACCAATCCCAGCTTTTATTATTATGATTGTAATGGTAGCGTTTCCCAATTTATTTTGTATGTTCCTATGAAAGATGAGGGCTTAAGTGATGCTTAATGCGGATATTTGAAGTTGAAATTTTCAACTTATAAAATGGTTAAAAATATAAGGTAGTAATGAGGTGGTAATATTCTGAAGATGGCAGGTGGGAAGATTCAAGGCTTACGAAGCCGACGTGCCTCACCTTGTACTGCGCTTCTAAATTTTCTTGAGTAATACCCGAGACATTCCATGCAGCACGCCTTTAACCACCGCTCATGGTTAGATGATGTGCACTTGAGTCATGATCAAGTAATGCACAGCTTATTCCCTGGAATATATTAACGTTATCATTATTATTTTCCCATTATGAATTCCCCGGTGAAAGGTAATGCTTCAGGTATTTCCTGCAATTTCCTGTTCATCACCACCAGCTTCCCTGGTAGGCAATAAAGATAAAGTGAAGATCATGTGCGTTCATTTCTCATAACAGCCAATAATTCTACGAGCGGGGCTCCCACGGAATAATGTAATTTTTGCACAATTTTCCGCATCATTGCACCCGAGCATGGGAGGCCCCGTTAAAATAACTAAATGAATGAGAACGATGAGACTCTTCATGATGATGTGGGTTGGCCTGATTTCCGCTGATAGTTTTTGAAAGGTAAGTGATGCGATAAAGATTCTTTCTCTGCGGATCCCCTCTATAACTGTTCCCATTTCCATATATGGTGCATAAGAAGCGGCAACCGAATGATTTTTGATAAGGGCTTCTTCTTCTACGACGTGTTTTCCTCCTGAATATGATTGAACTGTCTCAATTTCCTTTGAATTTCATTAACTTCATCCTTCATGACTATGACTTACGGTTGAAGTCTTCATTGACAGAAATTTCTAGAAGTTTTATACTATTTTTATATCTTCAAGGCTTATTTTTTGGGTAAGTCTAAATTATTTTTTTCCGGTGTATATTCTAAAGGATTATTTTTTCATAAATGATTTGACTATTGATGCGTAACCAAGTTTAAGATGATTGTTGTAGAGGATAATAAAGACTAGAGAATGTATAAAAAGTATGTTTTACTCCGAATTTTAGAATTTTTACTTTATTAGGATTTTGTGCTCCAATTTTTACGGCAGACTGCAGAAAAGTCGGAGAATGATATGGACAAATCTTTATGATTATGACGGTGACACGACGTATTACAATTGCCATCATTTTCATGTAAGAGAACCGCAGAATGGTAGAATCTATATAGAATTTGATAGAAGCTCAACTCGAATGTGTCATGTTCTATTACGATTAGGACGGAAGGAGGTGAAATTTCCTGAAGTTTCGTCAGAAAAAAAGTGTCTCACCTGAATGCACACAAACCATATCAGCCAGATACAAAAGTGACAATACCGACAATTCACTTTATTCGGAGCGATGAGCATAGGTAGACATAGCCAATATCAAACATTAGAGAAAATGATTTTTGATAAAAACGCGACTGCAATATTTCCCTTCTTTGAAATACCTTTGAGTAAACAGGGAAGACATTTTTCACAAATATTGAACGGTTGACTTTACTCTGCGGTTTTTGGCATGAGATACCTGCGTTTGAAGTGATGAGTGAAAAAAATTGGGAACGGGTACTTATAGATAAGGATGTACATATCTCGTTTTTGCACGCCTCAATATATATTCCATTTATGGATAAGAAGAGTGATAGGCAGAATTTTTTTGCTGTGTATATTCCTCTCCTCTCCCTTTTCATCATTCTTCGCGGCTTCTTCCAAGTCATCATGTGCAAAAATATTCTCATTATCTTTTATGACAGGTATATGTATGCATGACACGATGTGTTTCTGATAGCTTTTTTCTTCACTGGCTTCTCTCCTCAATTGGGGATGAGTTTTTACTGATCACAGACTTTTGTAGAGTGTTTGCGTTTTTAGCTGTAAGAGAAGAGTTCACTTGAGAAAAGTCGTTGTTGTAGAGCAAAGAGGATATATCAGACTCTTGCTTGTCAATATTTATGGATTATTTTTTCCTCAGCCTTATATATAGCTTGTGCTTCTATTTTTTCACTTTTTTTAGAATATCGATGCATAGAGTTCTTGTGATAGATGCCATTATCCGCTTTCATGTTTGCCCAAGTTTGTGATGCTGAAGCTAATCATTATTAGGAAATAAGAAGGATATGAGGAATGTACATTTTCTCAGGATTACTTCCTTCCTTCCCACTTGTCCTAAATACATAGTTTATGTAAACCTGATTTAGGGAAAGAATTTATCGAAGGCTTCTCAATTCCATAAGATCAATTTTAGCTGACAGTAGAGAAGAAGACTTGTAAGAAATAATCAATTTTTTATTTTTGCAGTCACAAAATGAGAACGGGAGCGTGGGGGCGGGAAGGATTTCAATAAAATTTGTTAGCATTTCTCATCTTTCATTTATTATTATGCGAATATTGGCAAAAAGTAATTGAATTGTGTATAGGTAGATGTTTTTCTGCTGCGGAGTCTCCGAAGAAGACTCCAATTGACAATGATTTATTCAAATTCCTGACAGAAAATTTGATTAGGATCACTTACAGTCTCAATAATTTGATTGGAATTCGAAGGAGAATAACTAAAAGGGAACTGTTGAATATGACGTCTCGAAATTGTGTTAAATGAATCGGTCTATTAATGTAAAAAATCTAATAAGATGCGTACGAAAGATGATATTTCATTCCTTTGAAATTTTATTTTCTTATTGAAATCTTGATGGAGATCAAACAACGTTCTTTGAGGAACAGGTACATATCTAAACAATAATCAAATTCATTTCTTTGTTTACAAGAATAAAACTTTGAAAGGGTCTAGAAGGGTCTCCCCTTCGTTGAAATATGAACCAAGCCAATACTGCAATTACCTGTGAAGCATCGCATGTTTTTCTATCTTTTGTTTTGCTTTGCTCCAGCCAAATATTTATAGAATGCACGTTGAAAAAAGCTCTGATTACAGATGTATAATCTTTATGAGAGTAAACTAATAATTTTGTTTTTTTGCTCTGGTTAGGGATGGAGACTTGAAACTCTATACTTGTTTGAGTGCACGACAGTGAGTCTGGCTCCTTTTCGTTTGGTTCTTGCCCCAGGCATAATTCCAGGAATCCAGTAATGAGGCTAATGGTGATGATGATAGGAGTAATGGTGTTGCCCCAGTGCATAGTTGAAGGGGTCCATTCATGTAACTACCAATAATAGTAAGGCCTTGAGAATCTCAACAAGTGTATATGAGAAAATGAGAATGTGAATATTTCAAGTAAGATGCAGGTTCAGAAAATCCAGATATTTTTAGTATTCATT
>JAHZMU010002088.1:0-10027 GCA_027743725.1 Rambutsinella grinnellia | reverse complement strand
TTGACGCCATACACATACATACACACTCACACATAACATTTTTGACTGGTTTTTATAAATGCATACTCCAAACCCATATAATCTGTACAACAAAACTTCTCTCTTCCAAATTAGACAAAGAGCAATCCGCTTTTAAACTCCCAAACAAAGAGAGCAAAAAACGTCAACAAAACTTAAACTAAAGTCTTAAAATCTATCATGTTTTCAGTCAAACACGTAAATGCCAGATTTACACAACATTCACGGATTTCTCGTAAGGTACATTTTAATCCAGACAATAATCGGACTTTTTTTCACCATATAATATTCTTCTATCCTAATAAAGCATCAATTTAAGAAACTTATCAAAAAAAACAAACAAATTACACAATGTACAAGAGAGGAACATGTACAACAGCAACAAAACATTCAGAATTTTAACTCCACTATTCATTAAACTAATCGCTAATTACAGTCAAATATTCACTTTGGTTCACACAAACAGCACGAATATATTCTACTTTTATTAACTACATTTGAAACTCACAGGAAACTTTGAAATTCGTACAAGACGCGTAAATATAATCTCACAATACTGTACATAATATTTTACTCGGAGAGAATCCTCCTTGCAAAGAAATTTGGTCTGTTAAAACGATTTTTGCATTGTTCGTCTTATCACCACAGTCACAAGTCTTGTTTTAATTTCAAATTATATATTTCTATCGTATCGGAACTGACAAAGTCAATTCCATTTTACAATACAAAAAATACAAAATTCAATTTCCTTACATCCTGCCCTGACTATCTTATACCTTCGAAACAAAAAAGTTATCTCTCCAAATTATTTCATCCGTCACTTGTCCCATTCTACAGAAAACGTCCTATAAAAAAAGTCTTGTGAATTATCAAAACCTTTCAGTTTCACTCAGTCATTTAAGTTTCCGTTTCNGACAAAGTCAATTCCATTTTACAATACAAAAAATACAAAATTCAATTTCCTTACATCCTGCCCTGACTATCTTATACCTTCGAAACAAAAAAGTTATCTCTCCAAATTATTTCATCCGTCACTTGTCCCATTCTACAGAAAACGTCCTATAAAAAAAGTCTTGTGAATTATCAAAACCTTTCAGTTTCACTCAGTCATTTAAGTTTCCGTTTCATACACGGAGAGATAGAGTTTCATATATTTTGGTTTACAAACTGATTGTCATTCAATTGATTAATTTTGACTATAAAAGTTGTACACTAATCGTTGATCGGTAGTAAAAAAATCTAACTTTTTTAGTATTACAACTGCACCAATAATTGTTTTCGCTTAAATCTTTTATACATATTTTATACCTAAATTTACAAATTTTGTGCACATCATTAAACGTTAAATACAAAAGTATAAACATACTTACAAAAAGAAAAAGAGGAAGAAAACTTATTAAATGGGAGGTAGATTTTGTATAGAGTTTTGTGTATTTCTTTTCAAAGTCTTGTAACAATAAAACTGACTTGAGTTTCAAGCGCATTTGAATCTATTTTGAATGATGTGTAGCAGACTTTTTTTCATAAAAATATCCTACACATAAACAATTAAGGGTAAGAGCTTTTTTTTAAAAAAAAATGTAACAAAAATACTTAATGTTTTACAGTCTCAAATACGGGCGATTTAAACAAAATCACCCAACAAGAACGGAATTACAAAGTTAATAAAAAATTTATACTTTGTGAGCTCATCAAAAAAAGTAGTATTTTCACTGATTTTACTAAATAGAGGAACAGTAAATTTTCTCCAGACTTGTACATCGACCTGCATCGTTTTCGTTTCGACTATATATTTTTTTCTTGATAAATTTTTACACTTAAAAAAATGTTTACGTAAAGCTATCTTTGCTCCCTACAACTATATCTATACAGGTTACTGTTTTTGTACGCAGAAAAAGAAGTGAAGAACGAGATTGAGAGGATCATTGTTTCAAACCCGTAATATTAAATCCTTTTCGTTGCATACTTGAACTGTTTTAATTTGTTAAAAACTACTGTAAAAATCAAGCGTATGTTGGCTTTCCCCTTGTAAGCTAGGATAAGCGTCTGACTGGTTATGAGTTAGATGCGTTTATCCCAAATCCCACATGGAAAGAAAGTAAGTTCATCATTACAACAGATATTATATTTAAAAAATTAATATTAAATCAGTTTGGAAGGAATGAGGGATTACATCTAACTAATTACATGGAAACCTCGACTGGCAAATTGTTCCCGATTGAAATGAAAACATTTTTTTATATTATTTACCCGTCTTTTGCAAACTGGGGCATTGTCAACTGGAAATCTTTGACAAGCCATTTTGTAATTACCTATCCAAATAAATAACTTTTCTACACCTTAACTAATAATAATAATTAATACGGTTTAAAAATATTTCAATCGACTAAAACGATCAAGAAGAGATGAAGGACATTTAGCAATAAGTACTATAAAGAATTGACTACTTCTATTTGTAGAAGGCTCTGAAAGCCTTTAAGCGTTATTAAATTTGTAATCATGTGAATTATATGAGGTATATACCAATGACTGTTTAAGTTTTTTGATTACTAATAAGTAATTAATCAAATATCCAACTCTTTTTTTATGCTAATGTAAGCAGCTCTTTAGTGGACGAGCCCAGGTTTAATTATAACTGCACATCATTAAGATCTGTTGGAGTGGTTGCCTTCAAATATCCGATATTCTGGCCTTGGAAGTAATCCTTCTCGCTTTTACTTAGTAAAAGAAACGCCCCCGGACAAGACATGTTGTCCGGGGGTCCGGAGTTTCCCGCCTCGGAGAGAACTTCCTGGAGAAGATTCATAAGCGTTTCAGCGTAGGACCGGAGCACATCCTATAAAATAAAATAAGATAAAATAGTCATTATTAACCAATCCAATCAAAGCCTCATCTTCACACACAAATAATCACTACTTTTCCAAATCACTTCTTCGAACAATCAGTACGACCTTCCCATCATCATCATCCAGTTTCTTGCCCTCGTTAAACCAACTTTTTTTTATACTTTCTTCCACAATTGCACACTTGAGAAACGAATGCCACCAGCATAGGATTCCATTTCAACAAGAAAAATTCTCAGAACTGTTTTTCTTACCCTAACCTGCCCGAATCCTTTTCCCTCTAACTACCTCTATTAGTCTATACGATAAGGGAAAACGAAATGCAGAAAGTGTAAACTGAAACTACCCAAATTTTAGAGTTGGTAAAGTCGGTGAATACTTTTAACTAGACACATGGCGCCGATCGCTTCTCTCTTCCCTACCATTCAAGAAATCCAACACCATAGTCACCTTTTTCTCAATCCCTTCGTAAAACTGGATTCGATCTGGGAGAAATATGCTGGTCCTAAAAAAAACACATGTTGTAACAGACAATGTTACAATTCAAGAGGGACAACGACTTTCATGTCATCATAAGGGTCACACAACATTACTCGAAGGCAACATTTAACGAGTTTGTCATCATCGATAAAAATCGTATAACATAATTCATCCTCCCCTCACGACAATAATAAACCAAGGGCTAACATATTTTCAGTGTCATTCATGAATCGGGTCAGTTCGCATTACCTTTTCTATACCTGAGGAGATGGACATTCTTTCTACTTTCTTTCCCACATCCCCTCTCTCATTCGCAACAAACCATGCTATTAAACACGGTCTCCACTAGCTCACTCAGGTCCGCGCCATTCATAAAAAAATAGTTGACAAGACATTAACACGATTGGTCATGTGTGTAAATTTTTTTCTCCTTAGGAGAGAACAACAACTCTCCTTGTTTCACATGGGCCACACCACATTCCTCAATATCTGTAGACATGGGAGTTTCCACAAGATCATTTTCCTTATTGTTCCACAGAGATGAGGATCCCACCCACCCTCAAAACATTTTCCCTTCATCACAAGCTACTTTCATTCATTCCACTCTTGTTTATTCTTTAAGAAAGAAAATAAATTCCAGAAAGAGACTGAAATAGTGGAGACTGAAAGACGACTCGGGGAGAAAAACGCAAAAAAGCTTAGGTATAAAGATCACACATATTTTGCCACCACTTTACTATCATTCACCGACAAAAAAAGGTCTCAACAAACTACTCTCTCGTGTCTCTCGTGGGAAAAATGCAACACTCTTCATTCAAAACAAATATTTCACCAGACACATTTTTATGAATGTAACTTAACCTCTGAAATTGGGAATTGGAAGATCGTTTCGAAATGAAAAAAAAAATCTCGTTATGGGAAAGATAAACGATTGAGAGAAATGTGTGGGTGAGCCATTTTTTTCTACACGAGACTACTCTACCGGCTCCAGGCTGAGTATACGTAAACAAGGTGGGATGATAAGGTTCTTTAATCTCAAATCGTTTCATTATTACATCCTCTCTCACCCAACCCATCAATGAACCAAGAAAGGTGTGACTTCTCATTTACATCGTCTTACACTTTCCTTCCATCCAATTCATTCATCTCCCACTTTTATCCCCAAACAAGGTGAATGAATGACCTGGACCAACTTTATCTTTATGGAAGCTCATAGTTTACTTCGCTCCCACAACACAATACTTCATTCATTCAGAGGGACACGCATACTCCATAAAAAAATTTGTGCGTGACCTACCCGAAAAGAATTTATGGCTTTTTTTGAGGACACATACTTGAATAGTCAAATTAGAAGGAATTCCTACCAATTTAATCTCCTATTCAGGCACAAGTGAACATCTCAATTCTCTTTTACTCGTAAGCCGACCATGTCTTAATTCCAAATATTTTAGCTATTTTAACAACTCATTCAAAACTTTTTTTCAAGCTGCCGACATGAAATAAAAGGGAATGTGCATCAAGTGGCGCTTGTGAATTTCCTTTCTGAAGGACACTTCAGCTTACTAAGCTTTACAAGTTGTTCCCACACTGACCCACCACAACATACTTTTAATGGGATGACAATGGGACGTCGTACTTTGTTGAGCACCAAATATTTTACAAATCTATCCTAAATTATAATTACATCTAGAAAGACAAGGAAGATAAAGTAAAAAGGGAAGAAGAAGAATTTCATTTTGACACACTTACCACTTCAATATTAGTAACATCGCGAATGGTAGTGAGCACCTCTTGATAAGCCTTTGGCTCAATGATTGACAAAGCAGAAGCTATGGTCACCGAAGCTACTATGCTTGGTAACTGGGATCCAAATCTAAAATCTATATTTACAAGTAAAAAACAGAGAAGGTAAGAAAAATATATTATACAAAAAGGAGTCTCAAGATTCAAAAGCTTTGCAAGCAAGAAAAAAATGAAAGTTGAAAATACGTAAAACAAGTAGGATAAAAAAAATCAAGTCAAACAGATTAAAAAATTCACAGTCAATTAGAAATTTATTCTACTCCAGTTGACACGCAATCATTCAAAACTAGTCTCTATAATGATCATGATAAATGTCAAGTATCATCAACAACCCTACCACAACTCGCTTCATCTGTCAACTCGCCACACCATCTCACCAGACATCGGATTTAGATTTCTCAATCAATCTGACAGACTGCAAACAATCCGCACCACCAAACAGAACGGATGACCACCTTAAAAAGTGCTTCTTCATCACTATCCTAATCCGTCATGTCAAACAATCTCTCCTGACATTTGTCATCAACTGTACAACACATTTACACCAAATTATCTCACACTTGCCAGCTCCCTCAACTCCATTTTACTCTGTGGAGAAGGGAGCTTAACAAGTTTATATTTTATGAATCCAATACATTCGCATGAATTATCCAAAACTGTGCAGAGGGGTTCCCACGATGCGTACAAAAAGCATCCCTCATCATACAATCTTCCCCATCTGGGATGGGAAAATCAGTGAAACAAAGCGCGTCCGAGAGAGAATCTTCACTCGAAAAAAATCTTTTCGCATGCCCTGTCAATCGGTTATTGGTGAGATGTTCATGTTGTGAATACTATTATGTAATGAATGAATTAGGAATTCTTTTACCTTTCGTTATTACTCTTGAAAAGAAAAAAACATGCAGAAAACATACAAATCACGGTCCTCTCCTTAATTGAAATCAACACTATCCGCATTCCTTTTTATATCTAGACAAACTAGTTCAACGGGAAGGGCTACCTATATAAATACTGTGTGCCTAACGAGACATGAGATATTTCGCATTTTTTCACATCAATTCATCCTCATATATAAGTAATCTTTAAATGATTCACAAGTTACACCACGATCAAGAATTTTGGAAGTCGAATCATTCCTTCTCATCTCTCTCAATAGAGAGAGGTGAGCAGGTGGTGGTGTCATGTCCTAAGAGATATGAACAGTCATACACAACTCAACCCCAATCGGGGAAAACTACCATTTCTCACGCAAATAACTTTACACATTTATTAAATCACCGGCCAGTTGCGGTAACAAGAACGGAGGAAAAATATATGTAAATTTGTAAAGAGTCTTGCAGGTCACGAAATATTCATTCCATCAGACTTCTCTCCTCATCTCGCCCACAAAAAAAACACATCAATTTAAACTCGGCAAAATCTCATCTTCCCCAGAGCAAACCTTTACAAAATCCAACCCCTTTTCCTACTCAAGACATGTTGCAATTTTGCAAATCCTGAGTGAAAAAAAAGAACCATCCCAAGTGTGAAAAGTCAACAATGTCATTCATTACCAGATGTGGACTTAACCTTCACCCCAAACGGGTGGTACACTAATAAACCATCTCGGTTATCTTTGTAAATGCCATCAAAAACAAAAACTTGGGAAAGATGGAAAGCAACTCAAGTTTTAGCCGGATCATCAAAAAACCCTGGTGAAATGAGAGATGGTAACTAGTAGCTGGGCATAGTGTGGGAAGGGAATCTCTGTGTGTGGCACACATCGCACCCATCCCACCACCATTCACCATTCAACACGCTAACTTCCACTTTTCAAGAGGAAAACAACATTTTGCCAACATCTCTACTCTTTGTTTTCCTCGGCCGGTCCCAGCGACGACCGGATTCATCCAAACATCTACAACGTTGTAGATCCCTATCTGGCCCAACAGCAGCATCGGTTCTGCTACTATCCAAAGACTTGCCTCCTTTCCCATTCATTTATTAAAATATTTCCTTTTTCTAAAAGATTGCATATCTCTGCTTCCGAGAGAGAGAAAGAGAGGTAACCATCAATTTATAAATTATTGCACTCAGAGTCACCCCATAACTCAGTGGACTCCACCCTTCTTCAAACGCTTCCTCAATTCCACGCTCCCCCAATTGTTTACTTACTACTGGCTCCAGTCCACCTTTAAAACTGCAGAGATTCTCTCGCACGTACTCATTCCCCTCAATAAAAAGACGTTAGAAACTACTTCTATCAAAATATCATTACAATTTTTTTAAACGATGTCCTTTCAAATTCGACACAGTGGCCCATGGCAGATGTCTCCGTCTCTATGAAATCTAAGGTTTCATTGAAGACGGTGAAATATCAGCTTGTACATCTGAATTTTATTCCCCTACTCTGATAGCCATTTCATAATTTCCATAAGAATAAGACTCTGCACACTGAGAGCTTTTTCAAAAACACATTTTATCAACCCCTCTCCACCATCAGGAGAAAAGGGAAACCCGAAAAAGATTCTCTTAAAAGGAACATTTTCCTTTCCCGTTAAACCGAAACCGAATGATCGTTAGAAATTTATATCAAGCTGAAAGCTCAAAAATCTCAGGTACAAAAGATATAACTGCCACGTGGATAAATAAAGACTGGACTCCAGCACCCCACTCATTTCATCCCTTCCTTAGCCTCCCCAAACGAATCAAAAATGCTTCCTTTAGAGAAAAAATCTTAAAACGAATTGCAAAAGAACGTGTCCTCAAATAGGCTCAAGCCAGGTGGCTTTTCCCCACAAGAATTTCTGACAGGGAGGCTCTCGCTGCTCACAAGTCGCGTCAATGCTCAACTTAATTCAGAATCAAAAGCCTTTTGTCCGAAACATAATTACAGTTAAGCTACACCGTTCACTCTCAATTCTTAAAATCTCAGGTACAAAAGACATAACTGCCACGTGGATAAATAGAGACTGGACTCCAGCACCCCACTCATTTCATCCCTTCCTCAGCCTCCCCAAACGAATCAAAAATGCTTCCTTTAGAAAAAAATCTTAAAACGAATTGCAAAAGAACGTGTCCTCAAATAGGCTCAAGCCAGGTGGCTTCTCCCCACAAGAATTTCTGACAGGGAGGCTCTCGCTGCTCACAAGTCGCGTCAATGCTCAACTTAATTCAGAATCAAAAGCTTTTTGTCCGAAACATAATTACAGTTAAGCTACACCGTTCACTCTCAATTCTTTTGCCGCTCTGCTTCCTTAATTCTTCTTCATCATCTAATAAAGTACCAAAAATGTAAACTTTTTAATAACTTTAACATCTTCCACCGATCCCATTTTTTTTCTAAAGTTAATTTACTCTCTGTTTTCTAAACCTCATAATTTTATGAATGGCCACCATCATCATCATTATCACTTAACAACTGTTGCATGTTATATTCCTCTTGTTTATCGATTTTCCCTGGGCTTTTACATTCTTCTTGTAAAAATTTCATTCTTTCCCTCATCCCTCCACATTATTTCCCATTTGTTTCGCTCATGCAAACAACCATCCTAAAAAAATAAATTTACCCTACTTCTCAATGAATCCAATCAACTTTTTCTCGAGGTGAGCATAACCATTCAGGAATTCTTTTTTATTAATACCCTGCTTGATCTTATTTTAAATCTGAGCCCTTTGATTTTCCTCCCCTTATCCGTGATGGTGAGAAAGTCTTTTTTAAGAATGAACATCTCATCTCTCTCTCTGACCTCACATCATTTTTTTACCCTTTTTAATACCTCAGAAGCCAACTAACTGGTTTCTAACTGAATTCCAAGAACCTTCATATATTTTATCAGGTAATGGATGTTCCCTCCTTTCCTTAGAACAAATCACTTCTCTTTCTCTCCAACAACAATTCATTACGCTTTTATTAGATTTATTGTGTCCCGGCAACCAAAACGCTTCCAACTTTCAAATTTAAACGCACGATGAGTGAAACTCATGCGTGCATAGTCTTCTAATCGTTCCCAATCAATAAAGAGTCCGCCATTACAGCTCTAATTTTCCACTTCTCCTCCGACATTCCATCCCTGACTTAACGCATTTTAATGAGACGCATTTACAATTCTCAGATTCAATTTCTCATCAAACACTAGCCCAGCTAAAACTACCCTGTTGGATGACATCGGAACAAATTCTTAAAAGCGTCATATCCCCAACTCCCAACCGTTTTCGGCTATTACGACCCGGTCTCCTTTGAAGCTAAATGACACGACTTCAGGTTTCTTTCCAATGGAATTCGCAGTCAATAAAATAAATTGTTCTTGTTCCCTCTTCTACAAGGTATGTACAAGTAAAAATCCTACCCCATTTGTGACAGTCATTGATATTGCCACTGTCACACAGATTCTATGCGTAAAAGCTCACAATTCTCGGAATGAAATGATTTCAAATACGCAAAATTCGAAATTCACCGACCCACACACAACTCTCCCACAAGATTACATGTTCATGCCACACACAAAAATCTCACCACAAACTCATATTTTTTATGCTGCGTATCATTGCGTAAATTTATTTCCCTTCAACGGAATCCCCTTCAACCCTTTTATTCCTTTATACTTCTTGAAGAAAGCTAAATTCCTCGCCCAAATTTTCATACAAATCCGTATCAAACAGATCCTATCTTATTCACACATGCCTTTTACCATTATATGAGTTCATTATTAATACAATAATCCCCTGATCATCATCGCTTCTGCCTTGAGAGAAAATACCAGAAAAAAACCCTAATGATAATGATGTTTCTTCTATAAAATAAATAAGCGCTTCAGTAAAAACTTTTCGTTTCGCAGTGCAAAACACATTATAGATTATAGGAATACAGTTTTTGTGATCACCATCAGGACCAGTTTAGCCAC
>JAHZMU010002087.1:0-15105 GCA_027743725.1 Rambutsinella grinnellia | reverse complement strand
TTTCTCTACTGACTTTTTAACATTGAAAGGATACCTTGTCTATCCCTCTCCATATATTTTGAAATGTATGGGAGGGATAGGCAATGTAATCTTGCCTATCTTACAACGCTAATTGAACAGTTAATCGTGAAATAATCTATGTAAAATTGGGGTACTTTGATAACCTCTTTGTTTAAACTTAATTAAAAAGGTTTTAAGCTAAAATCTCATCATTTTTGTCTGGAAATTCAAGGTCTTTTTAGATATTTGCATGACATGATTGAAAAGAGATGAGGATTTCTTAAGAAAATTCTTAAAGATGTATGCAAATGGTTATTATTAATTGCATGGAAAAAAATTCGGACGATTTTTCCTCCATGAAATATTCGTGATATTCGTTGGCCTTCTCATTCCCTCATTATTAATTTGCTAGGCATTCGGAAATTATTTGGCGTGTCATGTCATCCACCACGCATTCCTTGAAACCGTAATGGCCTTGAACGCTTTCATACGTGTTAAGAGAGAGAGAGAGAGAAATTTCGAAAATTGTGAATGACTTATTTTTTTCCTCTTTACAAAGTATGTCAGTAAGTTAGTAACGCTTCCCTCATATATGACATTTGAGAATATAAAACGTTGAAGCGAGGGCGATGTTGACGATGATGATGGTATTGATTATCTACACAGAAGCCCCTCCACTCTCTTAAGCCGTTTAGTTCTGTTACAGCTGAACGTATAGACACACTTGGGGAAATATCTCTCATATCATCATGTGTTCACTAATAAATTTTTAACAGTAAGGGTTAGTGCAGAGAAAAGGGAAAGTTTGCAGTTTTAAAAGGCAAAATAAAAAGAGTTTCAACATTCAAGCCAAGCCACTGCTACTCATTCTTTGTTGAAGAAAAAGTAGGTGAAATTATAAAGGTAAATATCATACTTATCATACATCAGGGGTCCGCGCTTTACTTATCTGTGCGGTGGAGTGCATGAAAATGAGTATGAGATGAGCGGCATTTACTTACCTCGATACAGGGTGAAATGAAGTAGTTAATTGGCTGTGGTGGGGGTAGCACTGAAAAATTCTGCAATAGAGTATTTCCTCTTTTTTACTAGTTTCCTCTCTGCATTTATCTATCGGCTATTTTCTGCAGGGTGTAAAGTCTAGAGTGGAGTGGTAGGCGAAGACTGACTGACAATTTGTCTGACTGACCTACAAACAGAGTTGTGAAGCAGGTGCTCCTCACTTGTCATTGGGTGCGGAAGAGATTCACTCTTTCTTTGAACGAGAAAATGTCAGTTGACAAGTTTCCGCTGTCTTCAAGGGGCTACTGCTCCTGCCAGTTTTTATGCAGAGGTGGTAGTTATGTTTGGACTAGTGTGCTAGGACTGATCTCTTTAATTTGAGAGTATTTAAGTGTGACGTTTTAGTGGCAGTTGGGAGTTGGGTCCTCCCTTTTAAACGAGCCATGGGCACTTCCTAGTTTATTACGGTTACACCTCATAAAATTCATGAAATTCAATTCATGGAGGTGATGAGGAACACTTGAAAGCGGATGAAAGACATGGTGACATGAAAACATTTAGTTAAGTGAGCTTTCAATCATCCAGTGCTTCAACACTCGTCTCAGTCTACCCCTGGAAAAGGATCCCCACAACCTTACATGGACTAGTCAAAGGTATATGAAATGATATGAAATAATTGCTCATTTAAAAAAAAAATAATGTGCGTGCAAAATCATAAAGAATGGCATTTTTTTTCACTGTGTACCCATCCATTCAACTTTTCAGATGCTTCAGAATCAGTGTTTGAATCGCGTGAAAAATGGGAGAGCCGGTCAGTTGGCCACTAATGGGGATTACGTTGAGAACAATTGAATTTACATGCTATTCTGTTGATACTCATGAGCGTTGGCATTATTGTAATGTTTGCAATTTCATATGATTTTTTTTAGAATATGCCCATGTCATTTCATACAGTCTCCGTTCTGCCTTTTTATCTCATGCGGGAGGATTATTACTATAATTTATTATAGCTTCCCTCTCAACAATTCGCTACTACTTTCCTACCCTATTATTTCTCAGAGAGGATGAGGATTTTTTCCAACCATTTACGACATTTATCGAATGCACAGGATGTGCAATATGAGAGATTTTATGAGATTGGTGTAAAAGTTTATGATCAAGATGAAATTACCTACTTGTCCATTATTTTTAACTGCTGTTAAAATTGAGTGTTTTATAGGAAAATTATAATTTAGTTGTTGAAAGCATCTCGTTTCGTCACAATTTCTTTTCATTTGCAGTTAGCCTTTTATAAATTGATAGCTATTCAATTCATTCGTGTTGGAAGCTATACTTTTTTTTAATAATTAAAGAGGATTAGTGTCGCGGGTAATTTTAATCAATATATTTATTGATAAGCATGAAAAGATAGTTGAACTTTTTGCTCCTCATTGCGAGTGGGCTAGAGCGGAAGTGAAATTTTAGGGCAGTCCTGTAGCATAATAGGTTGTGAATTATAATGGTTTGTAGTTGATTGAAATAATCGTTTTCTGAAAGCTCACGTCCGAAAGTTTCGAGGAAGTGTGGGCAAATAAGTGGACAGTGAGTTTGTCATCGGTTATGTGAATAGTCATTTTACAAAGCAGACAAAATCCTTTTAGTATGTCGAAATTTTGGTAATAACTTTTCTCAGAAATTTCGCAATCTTTTTTTAGTATATTTCATACACTGGTCATTCTTAATTTGTAGAACGTTACTTGGCAAATACAAAGTTAGATAAATGGTTTATATGTGAGAATGTTTTGATGAGCTAAGCGCTCTCATTCTACATCCTTTCCTCGAAAGAGCAACAAGGTCAAGATAAGAGACAGGAAACTGTTGCATCTTCAATATTAGGAATCGCAAAATTCGCTTACTCAACTCAACATTTTCTGGTAAACATTGACTGCTTCCAAATAAACTTTATGTTGAAAGGCAATAAAGGATAGAGAGCATAAATATGAGAGTTTACATGATTTTGTTAGTGGTCTGCTATCTCCCTTTTAACCTTTTCCAGTAGTCTTTTCATAAGCATGTTTTTTTCTCTCTAATATCAGGCCACCCAAAAGAAAGACACGGGGAAAGATAAGGATCGAATTGACGTAGGAAATAAACGAAATAGTGTAAACAGTTTTAGACACTTTTCCTCAGATAAATGAGGGGATTGCTTTATGTATTTTGCGTGGGCTGACATGTGCACCTTTTCACTCTCCTGGAAATGAGTGCGACACACTATCCATTAAAGACATATGGCGGTTGAGGTATTGGCATCACTTAGTTTTAACTTGGCATATGACATGGTCCCCAAAGAATATTATAGAGATGGGCAACCTTGTCCTATAAATAGGAATATTACCTCATTCTGATAACTCTTGTCCACAAGCACATACCTCCAGTTATATAGGAGGAATGATAAGCGAAACAAATGTTGGATAAATAATCGCTGTGCAATTATTTTGATTCGAAGTGATAATAACCTTTATATCTGGAGACATGTAGTAAAAATCATCAGATAGTTTGCCTCGACCTTTTGAGCTAAGCTGATATGTGGTAGGACTAAAGAAACAACTTATCTGATACGATAAGGATTAATTGTTTCAATTAGTTTTGAGTGTGGGAAGCTCTACAGATAAAAGAGGTTCGTGAGAAAATAATATTAGCTTTTGGGCAGTATTAGACACTGATAAAATATTTAGATTGCAAAAGAAATTTCTATTCTTATGTAGCCCCAAATAGCGAGATTCTCGGATAGTAATTATATTAGGAAAAAATTGGTAGACATTGCCTTGATCCTGTTGTGGTCACTGGTCATATTAACTATGCCAAAGAATATGGTTCTCCAGAAATAAAAAGTTGTGCTTAATCATATAAGCAGTGCTCTACAAAGTAAACTATTTATTTACTCTCTAGGAAAACCAACATTCCGGAACTTACCAAACATTAGTGGAGTCTCGAGTAGCACCTTGACCACTGGGAAGAGTCGTTGACCACACTGGAAGAAGGAAAAGGACAATCTTTAATCCGTCTCAGGAACCAAGAGTTCAAGAAAAGACAAGTAGCTAGTGAATAAATGGTGCAACTCGAGATAAATCGATAGGGGAATAGAAAATGATTATTTAAGACTAGTCTTACTAGTTGAGTTAGTCACGTTCCTAGTACCTGCTCCAAAGTAAGTGGATCAATCTACTCCTAGTTGATTCAGACGGAGACTGCATGTTCCTGAAATAATGTCGGATTCTGAGTGTGATGAAGACGTGAGTGGAGCTCTTTATTTAAAATAATATTTTGCTTTTTAAAAATATGTATGTAAATCATTTCATTCGTTACAGGCATTCCACGATGCTTCAGAGGATCTCGTCAGGTAATTATTAATTAAGTAATGCGTAATGACCTTTGACTGTTGTCATGATAAAAAAATGTCATGGATACATTTGGGTTTTTATTCAATTCAAAATTAAATCAGGTGGTCCTGATGTTAATTTTCTTTTCAATTCCATTCTTTTTCTGTGAATATGTGAAAGTTTTCTAAATTAAAAATTACAAAGTGAATAAAATGGTTCGTTGGTGGTCCCTGTGGTCCCTTTTCTCCTCGAAAAAGCAGTCGAGGCAGAAGGAACGGATTAAGTGATATAATTGGGTATTATTTGCTTATTTGCTAAATTTTAAATCTTTTTCCTATTAACAGACCGGAGGCGATGGCACTGCCGTGTGCCATTGATGAAGCCAAGTTGGCGATGGAGTTTTTCATGAACAACAAGTTTGATGAAGCTCGCACCCTAATTCGTCCTTGGTAAGAGACTAATTAAGAGAGTGATTTTAATTAGCTTTTAATTATGCATTTTAATCATTCAATTTCCTTCATAGGGCACAGTCAAGCATGTACCACGCCCTTGGACATGGTACCTTCCAGTTTCTCGAAGCTGTGCTGACTTTTGAACAGGTAAACGTTTTACGATAGGAACCCTTAAAATTATTTAAACCCGGCTAATTTATTCATTGAAATACATGGTTAAACACAGCAACACATCGAGTCCGCAGCAGAAGCATTGGAACAGTCAGTTGAAGTATGTAACCGCTACCGGAAGAAGACTTCCGTCTACGAATCTCTGGGAAAGATGATGAAAAAGACTAATTACGACGCTCTGAGTGAAGAAGAGATTCATGCCGAGCTTTGCTACGCTGAATGTCTGCTTCTCCGTGCGGCCCTAACTTTCGTAGAAGATGAGAACCTCATGAGTTTTGTGAAAGGGGGGTTGAGAATGAGATCATGTCTGAATGCTTACAAGTAAGATTATTTAAGATTAAGTGGATTATTGCTGGATTATTCAACTGATAATTTTCTTCGTAGAGAGTGCTGGAACATTCTAAAGAGTAAGAACTGGGACGAGTGCAAACACAAAGAGCACTTCGAATCCGGGGTTAGGATGGGCGTCGGAGCGTACAATTTGCTCATTTCAATGTTACCTGCTAGGATCATGAAATTGTTGGAGTTTATTGGCTTCTCTGGAAATAGGGTAAGCATTTTGCACTTTTCTTGAATCCAATTCGCTATAATCTTTAAGACTTTTGGGATGGAAAATGTAAATTTAAGAAGTGTCATGGTAGAAAAAAAACACTGTTAAAATTAATCTATTCTTTTCCAAACTAATCATGTCACCATAGGATAACTTCAAGGTAACTGAAATATTTAACTGTAGAGGGAGCTCACGTGTTTAATCAGTAACCGCTCAGTGTTCTGTCCTTTGCAAGCGAGCAAGAAAATGTGCACTAAGGACTGCACTCTTTTAATTGTGGAGGTCAATGTCAGTGTGAAAACTGCTTATTTCAGAGTACACTGCATGACTCAATGTCACCTTTTAGTTTTTATTCTTTTTGTTTCTAACTTGATTGGAAAATGTGTAGGAAATTGCTATAATTGTGAGAATGAGTATTGGACAAATTGAGCAGTAATTTATTTGGTGTTTTGTAGGAAACGGGGCTGAAGCAGCTTGGAATAGGCTGCGGACTGAGGGGCTCCCTTCGTCAAATCCTTTGTGCGATGGTTCTCCTCGGCTTTCATCTTTTTGTGCTGTACGTTCTCGGTTACGGAGATGGGGACTTGGAATTGGCGGAAGTGATAATTAACGAGCAATTGTCCATCTTCCCCAATGGGGTTTGGTATAATTTCTTCAAGGCTAGGTTGGAGTATGTGAAGGGTCACGTGAACGAAGCTATTGAGTGGTACATGAAGGCTTGGGCGAGTCAAAGTGAATGGGTGCAGTTTCACCATTTGTGTTATTGGGAGCTGATGTGGGCTAACTGGTGAGTTAATTTTTAGGCAGATAATTATCTGTGGATTGAAGTGGATTTTAAAAAGAGGTTGTTTATTACAAAGTTTTAAGCAAGACTGGCGTTCCTCACGGGACTTTGCGGACCTACTTCTTCAGGAGAGTCGGTGGAGCCGAACCATTTATGGATATCAGAAGGCTTCATTCATGTGTATGATGAAGGATAAGCTTCAGCCAGATCAAACAAAGGAGCTTCAGCAGCTATTCAAGTAAGATGATTATTGCGAGATAAATATGTTCTTAGTATTAAACCAGATTAATTTTCTTTCAACAGAGACATTCCAACTTGGAAGCAGCGTATCGCTGGCAAGTCAATCCCAATGGAGAAATTCGCTGTGAAGAAATGTGAGCGGTACTTTGCCCAAGGGAGCAACCTAGTCCTACCAGCCGTGGAGCTACTTTACCTCTGGAACGGTTTTAAGGTTCTGGGGAAACAGNCGTATCGCTGGCAAGTCAATCCCAATGGAGAAATTCGCTGTGAAGAAATGTGAGCGGTACTTTGCCCAAGGGAGCAACCTAGTCCTACCAGCCGTGGAGCTACTTTACCTCTGGAACGGTTTTAAGGTTCTGGGGAAACAGCCTGATCTCCTCCACCCTCTCCTTCAGCTCGTGGAACGAACGATGAAGCAGCTACTAGAGAACGAGAGACAGAACAACTTTTTCCATGACAATCGGTGTCTGGTCCTTTTACTCTCTGGAATGTGCCACAGATATTTGGGCAATACGACTCAAGCGGAGAAGCTCTTCCGGGAAGCGATATCTTGCGAGAAAGAGCTCACCACTGATCACTACCTTATCCCATATGCTACTTATGAGCTCGGAGTCTTTTACTGGAGTCGGAATGACATGAACCTTGCTACAGTTACCCTTGAAAATGCCAAGTATGAAAGAAAAAACTATTTCAAATTATAAATATCAGCTAACCTTTCATTTTATTTACAGGAACAATTACAAAGGATACGCATTAGAGTCCCGACTCCACTTCCGGATTCACTCAGCGCTAGCCGACCTCCGCAGCAGTAGGAAGAGCGACTCCCCCACCGAATCTGGCATCATCGACAATAATAGTAATGGTGCACCAATCTAGTTGCCCAATGCGCTATACCAATCACTTTTACCCTTTTACTTTTGTGATGAGATCAAATATATTATCGAGTAATGAAAGGCACTCATTAAAAACCAACCGACTTAATGACCCTTCCTTTGCTACTGGAAATTGAGGTTAATTCTGTATTAATAACAGTATTTAAATCGTTCGCAGACTTATCATATAATCTCTCAATTCATTCAGTTTTTATAGGGTTAGTGAACTAGATGTGGAGGTGAAAGACAGATTTTTTTTCGTTTTTATGTAAAGTCGATTTTATTATGTAAAATGAATGAAACTTTACGGTGCAGACTGACGAGGAAAATCCATGTTCCGACAAAGTCATTTAAAAAAAATGATAAACTGTCCCCTCGCTAATAACATATCAAACATTTTCTTTTTGTGATTTTCTTCTACTTTTAGTCAAATTTTTGTGCAATTTCGCTTTGGTGCTATTGAAAGATGAATTATTATGCCATATATGAACTTTGTTATAAAATGTTAAGCTATTTTGTTCTAGTTGTAATAAGAAAGCAATAAGATAAGTGCATTTCCTCTCTGAGAATCAATTTCCTCTGAGAATCAATTTATGCTGAAGACATGTGTATAGCGAGCTGATAATATTTTCTCCAGTCATTCCTTTGTCCACACTAGTTTTTCAGCTAATCACTCAGAGATGTATTTAAATAACGAGAGATAAATTATGTACTTCAAGTGAAACGTTGTAACTTGTTACTAAACTTAAAAGAGCAAAAGAGTCCCATATTTTTTCTAATGTAATCGGTGAACCACTCCTATCTCGATTAAGGAGTGATTAAAAGTAATAAAAAAATGTAAACGTCAAATATAATGTTATGAGTTGAGTAAATGTTTAATTACAATTGCATCAGAGGAATAAAAAATTGAAAAAATAAGTTATGCGATGAGAAAACATCTAAAAAAAATGGTATAATATGCGAAGCGTCTTGACTTTCCCGATGAAGATCAAATTCCCTTATTTGTTTTGCATGGCATGATCTCTCTGATGATGATGTGAGTATCCAGCTCATTCATAATGGATGAGTTCGTTTCGCCTTTTTTTCCTTATCTTAAGTTTTTCTTGAGTTGGTTGTTGTGGAAAAATTGGTAATCATCAGCATATCATCACCTCCTCCCAATTAGATGGGGAATGTGTGGTGGCGTTGAGTGTTGACGCTGACCACTTACACTTTTTTCCGGTTCATTTCTCAGAAAAAGGTCAGCCGTACTGGTAATAGGCTGAACTCTGATTAAAGATTCCGCTTCCATCTCACATTCTCTCTCTGTCGAGACTGTTGCATCAAAATAGTTACCTAATGGAAGGGAAAAGGCTGCTTAATGATAACCTGACCATATATAAAAATAGACTTTATTGGATGAGATAGTTTGGGGTGGTTTTTTAATCAGAAAAAATTGAAATGACTACCGTTTTCGTCATCAGACAAGTCATCAGTTGACGTCTTGCTAGGAGACATGAGCTGTGTGCGTTAGGAAAAAGTTGAGAAAGAAACTTTTTATTTTGAACAAAGTTGAGATTAAAAAATTTTCCACGATGAAGATTTCAGCACGAGTACGTGGGGAATGGTTCCAAATACCTTGCAAGGACGGTAATTACTTGGAGAAGTTAATTTGGGGCTGGGTGAGAAATGCTCATAAATCATCTACTTTTTTTAGGCACCCTCACCATTAAATGGCTTGGGGATGAGGCACTAAAAAGGTACCAGAGGCTCAGGGGCAACCAAACGGCGAGAAAAGAGGTTGTGAGTGATGTGAAGAAGACGAGAGGTGGGGCAATCCTAGATCCGCATGATGTCATTAAGGAAGTCTTGGATGATAATGATTTCGTGTCTGTTGGTAAGCCATTTTTGTTGACATTTTTTCGCATGGAAATTTTCCTTCTACTTCTAAGAAAAAAAACTTTACCCAGTTTTGGAAAGTGACTGGCCGAATCCTGTGATGGCATCGGCGGAAATTAAATACGTGCCGGAGCAAGAGTAAGTAATGTCAATCAAAAGTCTACTTTTGTTTAGAAAAAAGAATGCGATCCAATTAGGGAAAATGCATCCTTTTCTTTTCCAGGCCTAAGAAATACGAGCAGCCACAGGAAGTAAGTGGGACACTAATTTATTCTAATTTGTTGGTTATGAATTAACCGGGGCTAATGATGTTGACACTTGACAGTATTTAACAATAGACGGATGTAGCCTGTCTACCGACGACCTTCTCCAGTTGGGCAGAGGTTGCTATAAAATTAAGGCAAGTTTTGCTTTTCCTTTGCTAATTATAGAACTTTTAGTGATGAATAATAAGGGACTCTTTTCCGGAAGTAGATATCTAAAGAAGCCCAGCAAAAGGTGACTGATGCACGTAACCTTGTGGAGAAAATATTGCAGGAAAACAAGGGTAATGCTTAAATGGGGTGTTTAGTTGAAAAGAATATTAATGAAGTAATGAATACAAGATTAATTTGAACTTGAAGTTGTGTACGGGATTACAACGGGCTTTGGAAAGTTTGCGAGGACTGTGATTGACATGGAAAAGTTGAAGTGAGTTTTCCAGACAGGTTAAATCGTTTAGGGATAGAGATACATACATATTCAAAGACTTTATGTTTTAGGGAGCTGCAAGAGAACCTTATTCGTTCTCATTCGGCTGGTGTTGGACATCCCTTGCCACCGGAGAAGACGAGGATGTTGCTCGCTCTAAGAATTAACGTTTTGGCAAAAGGATACAGCGGAATTAAATTAAAGACTTTGCTTCAACTTGTGGATGCGTTTAATGGTTTGAAATAGACGGGTTAATTCTTTGGCATGTTTTTATAAAGGAAATTTGTTCATAATTGTAGAGTAGAGAGAATATTATGGAGAGAATATTTCCTTTTAGAAAAAATGATATGATGATATATCCCGTCAAAATATAAGTGTTTGAAATAATCATTTCCAATTCCTGTCAGGAGTTCAAAACATTCGCCCTCACAAAGGACAGGCTCTTGTGGCCAGAAGGCTCCGTGCCCTTCTCCACTCGACCACGTATCCTTCACAGATAGCAGGTAGGTTATATCCTCGATTCCAAGAACTCCGCTGCCACTCCCCACCTTACAAATTCATCTCGGGATGGGAACTGACAAGAGACTAGTGTTCACAGTGGAGCTTGTCAGTCCCCATCAGATTCGTTTCTTCCCAACCTATGATTTATGCAACATGCTATTTCTTATAATATTTTTTATGTTCGAGCTCATGCATCTTAACTTTTAAGTCGGCATTCTCTGAAGAAGAGAGAGAAGCGATCATAAATAAAATACGGGTATAGACAGTTTCTCATATAAATAAGTCATGACTGGATTAGGCTAGTGCTGTCGTTCCCTCTTGGTTGACACCTTGCTTTCACCTTTCCATTCGGGGAGAGATGAGATGAATCTGTTGAGATTCCGCATTGGAATTTTGCATGCAAATCACATTCTTTTCTCTTGTTTTCCCATCTCATGTAAGAGTGCGAGAGAGAGAGAGAGAGAGAGGCAAGAGCTTTATCATATTCCATCCACATATTGTAGCCGGAAGGGAGATCCATCCGTGTGATTAAAGAAACATTCGTACTTGACAAGAGGGAGCGGGAGAAAGAAGCGGAGTCTCTTTTGCTCTAGTCTCAGCCTCGGGACAAGTAAAAACTAAGGAATTGTTTGCTTTCTCTGTTTGGTTTAGAGAGCCACCGGTTCTGCAACCGAGTCCAGGATGCCTATACACTCCGGTGTTGTCCCCAAGTACACGGGATCGTCCACGACACGATTGATTTCGTCCGGACGATAATTGTGAACGAGATGAATAGTGCAACGGACAATCCTGTAAGGCTCACCTTTCACTTTGGCGAGAGAGAAGATAAAGAATGGAAATTGATATGATGGAATAATATGAAATGACTTGTCTCTTTTGTGTGGCCTGGGAAGATTGTGTTTGCGGAGCGGAACGAGATAATTTCTGCGGGCAACTTCCACGGGGAGTACCCTGCCAAAGTGTTGGACTACTTGGCCATCGCCGTTCATGAGCTTGCCTCAATGAGCGAGAGACGGATTGAGAGACTCGTTAATCCAGGTTTTCACACTGCATTATTCACTCTAGTTGCGAGAGTGAAAAGGGAAAATCTCTATTCTTTGACTCTTTACAGCTTTGAGCGAGCTCCCCGCATTTCTAACCAAGGACGGTGGTCTCAACTCTGGCTTTATGATGGCTCATTGCACAGCTGCGTCTTTGGGTAAACCCCGCTCCCATCTAATTAGCAGAGTCCTTGAAATTCTCGCCAAACATTAATATGAAATAAATACTTCTTAATTATAATTGCGCTTTTGTGATTCCAAGAAGGGAGCTAAATGCTAAACTCTACTCTCTCCTTTTTCCCATTACAGTGTCGGAGAACAAAGTGCTTTGCCATCCGGCTTCAGTCGACTCGCTGAGCACGTCCGCCGGCACAGAGGATCATGTCAGCATGGGCGGCTTCTCTGCTAGGAAGGCGCTTCAGGTGAGTAAACCGGATGGGAAGTGGGACAACGCCTTTTATAACTCTAATTGGACTCTTGTCCTCCAACTTGTTCACCTGATTACTTCACCATCATCAGTTGACTATTTCTCATTAGGCGGAGAACGAGGAGCACTCAGCTCCTCTTTAATTTACTTTTGCATAATTAATCAACCTCTTAAAAAACACCCTTCCACTTACCTTCTTCCACTGCACGAGATGCTTTCCCTCTCTTCTTTACTTTCTCCAAGCATAAAAAGAGAGAAGAATTGAGTCGCTCCTTAGATAGACGCTCGGCTTACTTCCTACACGGTTATATGATATGATTATGATGCTCATAACAATCTAAGATAACGAGACACTAATAATAAGCATATTGTCCAACCTCCCTTCCCTATTTAATAATGGTTCAATCAACTTCCGGTCTCCTTTCTCTACCCTCAAGGACTTTGAAAGTTATACCTGTACATTGTGAAATGTTTGTTGGTTCAAACAGGTAGTTCGAAATGTAGAGAGAGTGATTGCGATCGAGCTTCTAGCGGCCTGTCAAGCTATAGAGTTCCTTCGCCCATTGAAGACAACTGTTCCACTTGAGGAAGTATATCGCGTTGTTCGCTCCGTTGTAAGGTAGCGGAAATTGCAAAACTATTACATAATCAATCCTAATAAGATAATCAGGTTAGGCAATTGACGTCAATTTTTTTCGCTCTATTATTCTCTGACATATGGGCTTCGAAAGTTAGATGAATAGTATTTGATCACCATCAATAGAAAGGAAACATGAGAATAATTTCCTGTTTACAATCAAATAATGAGCTATTCTTTAACAGGCCTTGGGATCGAGATCGAGTTATGTATCCGGATATCGATGCTGTTAACTGAGCTTCTCAAAGCGGACAAAATTTGGCTCTCTGTCAAACATCACATTGAAGAATACAATAACTTACAGGTAATTCAAGTCGCTTCCTTAATGAACCAGTTATTCTTCAGAGAAAGCGAATATCTCTGATTATTTCTCTCTCTCGCAGAGCGTTGAAATGCAAGTTTTCAGCCCCACAGCGTACGTATTCCGAGGTGGGAGTTCTTCTAAGGAGATGAGCTCAGCTCCTCCTGGCAAGCACCATTCCACCACCCCAATTCCTTTGCCAACCCCACCAACAAAGCGGAGTCGACGGAATAAGGATGGAGATCCTAATAATGTCCCTGGGGCTAACAATACAACTTCCGGTATTTAGTAATCATCACTCTTTCAAATAATTCTTCATCTTTCATCTTTCTGAGAAACTTTCATCTCAAAAGCCTATTCTCTTAATGATTTGACAGGACGCTAGTAGCCGGAATGGATTGGAGAGGAGGAAACGGATGCGATGAATTTTCTTTTTAAACCCTATTATTGTACACAATTCATGGAATATTTTTTTTTGCTTAGTAAAAACCAAGTGGGTGAGATGAAAAACAAGTTTGTAAATAGACGACACAAGGTTCGCATTTTTTATTCAAAGAAAGGGGGTTAACTCCGTTAACAGTTGGGGTTGCACACCACCTCCGCTCCCTTTTACAGTAAGATATAATTGTAATTACATCCATATATAATTTTTATACCATCTCAAGTACTTAACTAGGCTCATTTAGACAGCCGAGAAAAACAGTTTAAGTTTCAACATGGCTCATATATTCCTCTTCCGCTCATAAAACACTTCATATATAGTTAATCTATGTTAGAGTTTCCACTGAAAAAAAAACAACTTTTTCCTTACGACCTCCTTTCGGAGAAAGGGGTTAGGGCACACACGAAACACTTTCGAGACACTTCCCATACGGTCATCACAAGAACCTATCGTATAACAAATTTAGGGAGACTAAACATACAATACTAATTGTACACTTCGGCTTTCAATTGGTAAGGAAGTGATTAAGATTTACAATTAACGCCAATAAAATTTTAGTACTGTTAAATAATTATAGAATCTTTTCCTCATCAGAGTTTCGCTCAAGTAATACTTTTGCGTTTTGCTTTTTCAGTACACGTTTAGCTCTCGATAAGCAGAGCTGAATTATTTAAAAAGGTCAAGTGATGAGAACGAAAGTGGGATAAGCAACCAAAAACTCTCAACTCTGATCCTACTCGATTTTTTTTCTACACATTCATTCCCCGAGAGCACAGAGATGAATGATAAGCTTCCAATTAGGGAAAGTTTTTTTTATTGCTTGATGAACTAAAAAGAGGGATTGAGTAAGAAATGAAAAAGTAATCCTCACTTGGTCCTTCAATCCAGAAAGAAGTAAAATGGAAATGATTAGTTGTGATAAGAAGGCTGAAGAAATTTTTTTAGTTCTAACAAGAAAGACAACACGTTTTAGTTTCGAAGACAAGATTTTTTTTTTCATTCAAGGAAGGCTGTGAAGAAGTAAACCCAGCGTGCTTCTCATAAAATTACAAAACTCCCTTTTTACAAAAACGTTCAGAGATTTACATTTAAAGGGGAAATGTCCGTCACCGCTTTCATGCACTCTAGAATTGCTGCAGGTACCCATATCATGTCTCTTCTACCTTATCCAATCAATTTTTTTTTTGGAGTAATGAAGGAAAATATTTTAGAAATTATTTACAAAACAATACCTCCCCAATCATCACCATGCAAAATAAATAATAAAAATGCTAAGAATTCTCACTTTGCTCCTAGATGACTCCATATCACAAGATTGGTTTTCTCCACATAACCTTCAGGAAGGGAATAACTGAATGGGAACTAATTATACATTTTCTTGTTATTTATATAAAAATACTAGTGGATAATGTTGGAAAGGAGAGCGTTTTTCTTTAAATCGGAGAAAACCTTCATTTTCGAAACCTTTTCTCGAGTGAAGAGAAAACGGATGAGAGTTGAGTTAGAAAATATTTTTCAATCAGTCGTTAAGGTAATTGTTAAGTGTTAGTTAAGCCTACGGTCTAATCTTACATCTCTTATTGGCTAGAAAGTCAGTGAGTAATCTGGTAAACCAAGTGTATCCTTAAAACTAATTCTATACCAAACTCTTTCTCTCTCTCTCAAAAGAAACTTATCTCTTAGGAAAAGGTCCCATTTGCATAGAGCCATGTGATGGAATCAAAGTTTCACTTTAAAGTAATACTGAAAAGCTTTCTCT
>JAHZMU010002086.1:0-19028 GCA_027743725.1 Rambutsinella grinnellia | reverse complement strand
TTTGTAAATAGACACTAGACACTTGGAATGGAATAGAAGGGGAAGATGCAAATGCATATAATTTCGGAAGGTGACTGACAAAATATTGATATGGTGCCATTTATAGTTTCTAATTTTAGCTAAATGTTATAAGATGAGCTATTACGTAGACTTTTGCCAGGAACTTTTGAGAATCTTTGGGCGTAATGTAATTTCTTTCATTCTTCTCTTTTGAATTTATAATAGTTGGTATCTTTTAACAATTTTACTTAGAAAGTAATTACTGAATTTTAGTTTCCATTTTATACTAGTGATATTTTAAATCATGGAATTATGTTAGTTAATTTACCAATTTAGTTTTTGCTGAATTATTGTTTAATATTTTAAACTTTAAGTCTGAAATATGGCTAGAAGACCAAAGAGGAAATACTTTTCCTGTACATATTCCACCAACGCACTTTCGCACTTGTACTCAATTATAGCTGCACATGAGAATCTTGATTGATTAGACTAAAATATTTAATTTTAAATTAATTAATTTGTATAAATTATCATACCTTCTACTACTTTGTTTACTTTATTTATAGTATAAGTGTAACACAATACCAATAGTTTACTTTCAAGATCCAATAGTACAATTTTGATTAAAATAAAATATACTTCTGGAAATGATACAAATAGGCTTGACATTGGCATAATTTTTTGGTATCGATGCATGGCAAATGGATTGAATTTACTAAACAAAAATGGCTTGATATTTAACACGTTTCTTAAAACAAGCATAATTAAACTCAAAAAAAGGGGTCAAACAAGGAAAGGACTCTTACCAAAACAAGCGTTTGCACGTGTAACACAATATTCTTCGTAATAATACCAAGTGAAGAAATTTGATTTGCAGTTTTGTTGGCGTTTGTGGATCTAATTGAGAATGATTACGAATTGTTAACACGTTTATTTACCTTCTTTAATCATGCGTTCAAGCTAAATGGGATCCATCAGCGTCTTCATCGTCATTCAGGACGCTTATGCATACCTACGCCATTTCTGACTCAGGTAATGGTTGATCACACACGCTGTAACTGAATGATCACGCGTTGAAGGTCATCCTTTCCATTCAATCAATCAACCATCTATGCTTAGTGATCAGAATAAACAAAGGAAAATATCGATTCCCCATTTGCGCTTGACATCAAGATCAATTTATTTATTTGTTTGTCACCCTTTGTAAGTATGTCTCTTTTTCATCCCCACAACATGAGTATAAAGGGTCAATAGAAATGCCTAAACTACGCACTTCAAACTTAAAATAGCCAAACCCGATCAATTCTAGAAATTATGATGCAATATCATCACTCGATTCATGCGTGATGCATTTTTTGCTAAGGGTGGATCAATCTCCAGACTCCAGATTCAGCGTTGTTGATGCGTTGCGTCAAGACAATATCAGCAAAATCATGTCAGTATACTGGTAAAAATTACCTAATTCTATACCTATGTATGCATGTAAATATTTGGCGAGACCACTTTTTATGACTTTATGAAAATGAACTTTTCGAAGGTCCCTGGAAATTAGGCGCTTTTAGAAAATACTGAAGACTATTGCATCATCTTTTACCCCATTTTATTTTGGATCCGAGACCCGAACTAGTATAAATACTGACCAGTGACAATCAAAAGTTATCAGTACATTAAACAGTTGCAATCTGTTAACAAGCCTCTCAAAACAATCAACAATTTTCGGGTTTAATACTCCAATCGAAACTCAAAATGTCCAAGCTTGTAAGTTTCTATAATTAATATTTTATGAAATCAACCTAACTTTTGTAAATTTCTAGATTGTCCTTTGTGTCCTCGTCGCGCTTGTCGCTGTGAGTTCTGCTCAATGGGTTATCACTAACGGAGGGCTCCTCAACGGGGGACTCCTTAACGGTGGACTTCTAACTCCAACTACGTGGGCTGGTGTCCCTGTTATCACTACTTCTGGTGGACTCCCTCTGACTTCCACTCTTTTACTTAAAAAGTAAAAATAGTTTGCAATACTATTATCGTCAATCGCTAATTCGCTTCATATATTTAGTTATACCCAAATGTTTAATTTTCATTTCTAACTAATCGTTTTTATTGGTGAAAATTACGGAATAAAATTTTCATTCGTACTTACGTATGAACGCAAGATTTTGTGCGGTTTTGGTGGTCATTTTTTATTCATTTTTGTCTTCATTATTCTCATAATCATCAATCAAAAAATAATTCACGAAGGCGGAGGAATTAATGGTTCACCGTCTTTATTGATGTATCTCACCGTAACCCTCTTGACAAGAATATATTCATCGTCATCATCGTCAACGGTCTTCTCATAATTTGGTATGGATAATTTGTGCGGGTGACTGTGAAGGTGAGTTTGTTTCCAAACGAGTGTATTTCTCCTACTTATTCTTTTATCAGAGTTGGATAGCCTCTCCTTATCTGAACCATGGGAGAAGGAGGATAGCCCATCACTTGACGAGTGCGAATTGGAGTGAGATGAAGATAGCTTTTCTTTGTTCTTCTCAGCAACAACCTTCTCCTTTCGCTTCAGCTTCCTGCGCCCGAAACCTTTTGGTATGGGAGGTAATTCCTGTTTTGGTACTCTTTCCAGTGGCTTGAATCTCTTGCTAGGCTTGTCATCTGCAATGTAAGCTTTTGGAAAAGGATCCCGATTTTTTCCACCAAGGAACCGAGTCAAGTTAGGTCCATCCCCAGAACCGAGATAATTTCCAGAAGTAGCAGGCCCTCGTTTATTGTCGAAATTTGGACGTCCAAAATTGCTGGGCGTATTTAACTCGCTTAATTTCCTTCCAAACTGGTTGGATAAACGAGGAAGTCCGCCAGGACGTTTTGGAATGCCATATTTCACATTGTTTGATCCAGCATCAGCTCGACTTGGGGCGGTAATACCATGCGTAATTATTGTATTTGTATTCTGCTTGGAAATTCAAAAATTCACATAACAACAATATTTAAGGTTGGACAGATTACATGGCTGGGCGGTATTTCGTTTCGCTGGAAGGATCTCTGGTCTCAAGAAGGAATACATGTATGGGCTGGAAGGAATGAATAGGTCTCATTGTTGAAAACTGTGAAGTATATTCGCTTTCCCATGATTTAAGAGAATATCCAACATCAGTCGTTGGCAAGCGTTGTTTACCGGGGAATTCCAGAGGCGAAAAGGTTGATCTATAATTGGAAGTTGGAGGTTGGCTTCCTGTGTTGAATCCATCAGGAGGTCGAAACCAGTTACTAGCAATTTGATATCCGCATGACATAATGCATATTTATGAATGCTGGATGACTTAAAGTAAATACTTCTATTGATTTTATTTTTCCCTACTTCAAATTTTGGCCATATTTATAAATTCTACTGATAATTAAATAGTGCAATTCATAACTAAAATTTTGAACTGACCCACGTTGGGTATAGGGAAATATATGGACTAACGATCAAAATGCTTAATTTTTATTACTCAAAATTCTCAATTCCCTCCGTGTGACAATCCACTCTCCATGTAAACTGTTAAACTTTCTCAAAAATTACGATAATTTAATATTTACCTTGAAATAGTAATGTTACACTAATTTAATACATTCCTCTGCTGTGTATTTGTGGTCTCTGCTAAAGCATTTGTTAGAAGTTCCAGTTCTGCTATGATAAGCTTATGCAAGTGATAAGAAGGAACAAGTTATGTGCATAATTTTCATATGAAATCGGTGGGAGAAAAAAAAGAAAGACGAGAAATGGAAAGAATAGGCTCATGATATGATCCACGCTATTTATCATCATATATATGTATGTGTGAAAATGTCCATGCTCGTCTCTGGTAGTAATAAGGAAGGAGAAAGAATTTTTCCTGTTTTTCTCAAGTGGAGAAAACTAGGGTTTTTCTCGGATGACAATAATAATTTCTAAAAGATTACTGCATTCTAACAGAAGACATTTCGAGTAGGGTGAAAAGTAGTACGTGAGTTGCTTATTTATACTCTCATCATCATTCTTGGTCGACGTAGGGAGACAACGAAGGAAGTGGAAGGAGTGGAGAGAGAAAAGAAATGAAAGGTTTTTAGGTGTTGGTTCATGCCGAGGAGGGACCTATAGAAAGTTTGGTCATTTATCTGAATAAAGTGGTGGGGAGGCTTGGGCCGGATCCTAGAGCGGTTGGTTGTGTGGTGGAGAGAGAAAAACGGAGAGGAGAAAAATTACATCCAGTGGCAAGCTGAAAGACATGGGTAGTGAGTGAGATGTTGATTTTTATGACTCATCTCACTACCTTGTCTTACACGCTGGACACTTGGAAGGGAGCATCAATGCAATTAAAAGCAACCCATGGAGGGGGATTCTCAACTTGGTCGACGGAGTTACTTCACTGGACATCATTGGATATTATGGAGCCATATTGGGGTGCTCAATGCTCATACGGCGAAGTCGTCAAAGAGGCTGCGACTTATTTGAATTCTAAATATCACAGCCACCTTTTGATGAGCTTTGCTGGTGAGCTTTCAACCTAAATCCCAATATGACGAGGGGCTCGGTAATTTGAGAATAAATAACAGGCTCAAAGGCTTCACTTCTCTTATGCGGGTGCGATTTACCACGACTGGACACCGTAATGAAAGGACTACAGTTTGAAGCGGTGTAATTTAAAAAATGGGTGAAGCGTGTCGCGTCAAATTGGATGTGATTATGGTTAGTTTTTACTTCATATCACAGCCATATTTGACGAGTTCCGAGTCTCCCAGTGAACTACTCCCGCTTACTATTGTCCCTTTCCAATGCAATTATTGGCGCAACTTGTCTGTCACTGATGCATCTGAGAATCACATCACGTTAGCCTGCACCCCATCTAAATCATGCTTATCCATCGTCGTTCATCCTTTGGGGAAAATGATTACTATTACTATTTGAAAACAAGTCTCTTCCTCAACCCCATCAACTTGAGTCCGTTTTCGAGCTTGGTGTTGTTTCTCTCAAAGTGGTGGTGACTATATGAATGAAGAAAAATATCACAGCCGCTTTGATGAGCGACAATCCAAGAGACAGCAACAGCCACACAAGCGGTGGGGATGATGAGGACGGTGACATTGCATCGCGGCGCCCTCTTTTACCACGAAATCTTCCTATCCCGAGAAAGTCGTCTTTCCAAAGACGCATCCAGCCAAAGCCACACCGTCGCGTTGAAGGAGCGGTAATGCGCCTTTTCCCCTTCCTGTCTCTCCCTTCTGCACAACGCAAGAAACTGGGAAGGAGGGAGTTGGACGGGAGTGCAGTGCAACAAGAAGAGTTTTGGTTGGTAAAGCTTGTCAGAGTGGATGTGATGTTTTAATTTCTTTTTAAAATCACAGCCAGCTTTGATGAGCTTGACCCCAATGATAAACCAGCGATCGAATTGCCAAGCATCCTTGAAGCTGCAATATACCGGAAATTATCCTTGAACCTATCTTAATAATCGACAGTCTTCCACTCCTTCGTAAATAGCGTCTTACTTCAAATGAGTTAGAAGCATATGCAATTTCATATTTGTCATTAGATTTATACATAACAAGCATTTTACATAATTAATTAAGTAGACAAACATTCCAGTAGCATTTACACATAAACAATTATTATAATCTATAAATTTAAGGAGAAACTTGAAATAATTTAAAATTTTCTTTTCCTTTTATAGTTCATGAGTAAGCTGGCGCGTTTTGTTGGGAAAGAGATAGTTGTAAACTGGTTTCTGGAAAGGTACTGTACACTATGCCAAGATCCAATGTTCCAAGTACGCCGGGTTTGTGCCTCTAGCATGGGGGAGATCGCAGCAGTTGTTGGGACTAGATTAACTGAAGCTGTTTTGGTAATTATAAATTAGTTTACTCATTCCTTTTACTAAAAGCAATTTTGTAATGTGCTCATTTTTAGTATATCGGTATGATCTAATAAAATATTTTTTTAATTACAGTTACCAGAATTTCTAGTGCTTTGCAAAGATGATGTTTGGGGAGTCAGAAAGGGTTGCGCCGAAATCTTCACTGATATTGCAAGACTATGTCAAGTAACTACGAGAAGGGAAAAGCTAACCCCTGCCTTTGTTAAGCTACTTGATGATTCAACAAGATGGGTGAAAGTTGCAGCGTACCACTCGCTAGGCTCTTTTATAACAACATTCACAGTAGAAGCTGACAGTCCTGTGGAGGTCCCTGAGCTGACAGAATTTGAAAAGACATTTATAGAACGGGATGGTGGTGCCAATAGAAGTCCGTTGCAACGTAGCTCAATGCTTGGGTCTGAGTCAACCGAGGATCTAACTGCCATCTGTATAAAAGACGATTGGGAAATGGATTGGGTAGAAGAAGTTAGGATAGAAGAGGATAAAAATGAAGATGATCAAGTCAAAGTCAATGCGTCTACAAATGATGAAAGTAGCGAGTTGCGCGAATGGTTGAATACTCGTTTGGAAGAGTCAAAAAAGCAAATAAATGAAAATAATGAAAGTAACGAAAAAAATGAAAACAATGGGAATAATGAAGATCATGAAAAGGAATCATCTGAAACTAAGGATATCAAGCCATTTAATGAGGAGGAGAAAAAGGAGAATGAAACAAATGACTGGTTAAATAATCCGAAAACTTCACTACGCCGAGTGGCTGAGAAATGTCAAAGCGCTCAAACCACTTCTGTCTCTGTTCATGCAATCAACAGCGAGCCTGGAGTTCACATCCATGTGGAGAAAGAGGTACCTGAGGAGATTGGCAAGATATGCAGATCCTCATCTGTACTATCTCATCGTCCTGTTTCCATCGGTGGTGGTGATAGGAGCGGGGCAGCTTCTAGCAATGCAACTAGCCAAACCACCCCGACCCCAACTGCTGTCAACACTTCAAGTAATTCCGATAAGTCTCACTTTAACACTTTCCAGTACTGGCGTATCCCACTACCAGACATTGAGCTGGACATCGGTCTAGTGGAAGGGAAGCCTACTAGTGTTCATGTTCGAGCCAAGGTAGAAGATCCAAATTCGAAACTTACTTATGCATCAGAAATTAGCGTTAATCTATCCAGTGACGCTTTGCTCTCTGGAGGCAAAATGGCAGATTCCGAAAAAAGCGCTACAACTGCAGACAATCTTCATCCAAAAGTTGAAAATTTACAGATCCAAACCATCAGTTCATCGTCTATTATAGATCAAGAATCTGAGCAGAACACTAAACTGGAAAGTTCTTTAAGCAATACTACCGTCTCTCTAGTTGATGGCAGACTGACTGAAGTTCATAGAAGTTATATGGATCTTTACAATGTTACCACTTCCACTGGTGTTACCACAGAGAATGGCGGGGGCAATGCTTCAGATGGCTTCACATTCGATTTTACTCAATTAGATACTTTCGATGATGATTCGGATGATCAGCTAAGCTCCTCTACCTATCCATTTCGTGATGAACGTATGTTTAAATATATAATTTTTTAGTTTAGCATTAGATATTTTTTAGATGACTAGTAATTAATTTAGCCAATTTTTAAATTGCAGCGAAAAAGGTTCGGCTTCTACCAGAACTGCCAAAGTCATCGATTGTTGTGAAACAAGATGTCGTGCCTGATACTCTTCTGGAACATTATATTGGAATGTCACAGGACAGTGATCCGGAATTGCCTCCATATAGTGCTTTCTGCTTGCCTGCCGTTGTGTATACACTGGGACCCCAGCATTGGTCTGTACTTAGAGAATGCTATGAAAATCTAGCAAGTAGTTTGCAGGTTGGTTATTTATTCCTAAATAGTTGAATTAAAAATATATAATTAGCGAACGGATATTTATTAAACAATTAACATTATTTTTACAGTGGAAAGTACGATATACGCTTGCAGCGTGCCTTCACGAAGTAGCGAATATACTAGGGCCCGAACTCTCTGAGAGAGATCTGATTCCATTTTACAATGCTCTCATGAAAGACTTAGATGAAGTGAGAGTTGGTGTGCTAAAACATTTGTCGTCTTTCTTTAAGGTAAATATCCTGAAATTAAAATATTTTAAGGGAAATTTCCAGTTACACTATAAACACAGATTATACTTATAAAAATATTTATGGTTTGGTTGTATTGTATAGATCCTAGGAGGTGAGGAAAGAAAAAAGTGCCTAAAATCAATCAGAGGCTTTATAAAAACGGACAACCCACGAAATTGGAGGTTTCGGCTAGAGCTAGTTTACCAGATTCAGAAGCTTGTGGACATGTTCGAGATGGAGGATATATTTAAGCATATTTGTCCCGTCTGTATTGATCTCATAAAGGATAATGTGGCAGAAATCCGAAAAGAATCCTTGCATGCGGTAAGTCCACATTGTATTTTATTGCATTTGGAGCAAAAATTATATTTTGCATTTGTACTTCAGCATTCTTACAATAGTGTGTAACTTTTTTTTACTGATCTCATGTTTTATGTACAATCAAGGTCACATATGTGGTGAAGAAACTAAACGACAGTCATGCCGCAGCGAGTGGCGCAGGTGATTCGAACGTGGTACATGAGTTTCTCGTGGAGCTGGTGAAATCGCTGAGTGAAAGTTCAAAGTGGGTACGACGGCAAACCTTTGCTGCACTTTCTGGTCAACTTATTGCCACAAACGCCTTAAACAACAACCAGTTTGCTCAAGATATTCTACCACATCTCATTGGGCTTAGTGATGATAAGGTGCCGAATGTTCGCCTTGTTGTGGCCAGATCGATCGTTTCAGGTGTCCTTCAACAAGGTATCTACATTTATTTACCCTTTTTATACTCTCATTCAATCTAGAAAGGAATCTCATTTCTTAGCAGATTCTACCAACACTGCATTATGCAGCAATGCCGCAAAATAAACTAAGCAGAAAGTAACCGTTTTACTCTTTTTCCCCCAGATTTCTTCAATGATCCCTTGAATGCCCATAGCATTCCAATCATGGAGACTTTAACAAAGCTCCAAGAGGACGCAGACGAAGATGTCCGATATCACAGCAAGCGAGAGGGGGAATTGGATGATGATGAAAAAACTCTTCTGGATGAGAAGGATGAGTAACGCTCGAGTTCAAATCTGAGACGCTTGTTTTCATAAAAAAATTATTTAATATGCAAATAACACAGTTACTTTATTGTGAGCGCAAGAAAAACATAATTAAAGTTAAATCGCATGTTTTGTTTCTAAAAAAGGTGAAAAGAAGAACACGAGTGCCATAACTTGTCAAGTTGTCCACATATACTATTTAGCATTTAATACTTTGCGAGTTGAATGTTTAATAGCATAATATATAAAAATCGTATTTAAAAATTTGCAATAGCAAAGCGCATGCACGTTTTACAAATCGTCTCTGTTTTATAGCATTGAAACGAATAAACTGCCTTTCTCAGTCTTTATTTAAAAAAAAACTAATGAGAGCATCTTCGAATTGCTTATAAAATAGTTAACTTTTGTAGTTCTCCCTGTTGTTCCCTACTTAAAGTCCAGTTACCTAAAAGCAAGTAGTGTAAGCGTCATTTTACTAATAAACTTCATATAATTGTGATACTAGGCATTAGCTGTACTTTTTGTGCTGCTGGACAATAATTTATAAGAATTGTAACTAAAACACTACACCAAGTAAATACGGTTTACATTTAGAGAAAAATGCTTATGAAACACCTGACATTGATTGTGATAAAGAAAGGATGAATGAAAACGTAATATATTGACGCAATGTAAAAGTATTTATTTATTAATCAAAAAACTTTAATTTATTAAAGAAGTGAACAAGCGCACTATCAATACTCGCCGCTTAATTTATTTTGTACTATGGTGTTTTCATACGAGTCTCATTGATTTCCAAATGTGGAAAGGAGAAAATATGCTAAGCTCATGATGCCTTTTACCGAGAAAGGGCCTGTTTCAATTTAACCGAATAATGTAATAGTAATATGCAAATTGAAATGCGATTGCCGGTGAGATAAAGGGATTCGGAATATCAACATTAACAAAATCATACGCAAATGTAAGATGATTTATAAAAGGTTTTGCTTAATGCAATCTCTGATGCATGCACGAACAAATGCATATTCTGTCGATAGTCGATATATTCTTGAACTAAAAAGAAAATGTTACTTAAAAAATACAAAATAAAAACATTGTGCTGAAACCGCATTTGATTGATAATTTTAAATTTTTGCATAGTTTTCACATAATTTAATCAAGCATAAAATCTTACGCGGAAATATCTGGAAAACATCATGTCATCATAATTTCATATGCATTTAAAGTCGCGTTGGATTTTGGAAGGGGTGGGACATACCAGCTTCTACATATTCGATACTGCTCGGTTCAAGTCGAATTGTTCCGTTTGCCACAATGCTGGTTTTGAAATACCAGGTGTCTTTGACAATTCATTCTTAAACAAAATAAACGATTCTTCAATTCTTTTGATAGTTAAATTTTCTAGTTAAACTGATTTCTTTTTGAATCATTAAATCATACAAATAGCTATGGGGGCTTCGAAAAGCATCTTTACAAAACAGGAACTTGAGGACTACGCAGACTTGACGTATTTTACGCAAAAGGAAATTCTCAGGTTGGGAAAGAAAAACATTTAAAGCATTTATTCATTTTATTGGTTTCTGATAGTAGTAATTTCTGTTTTTCACTGCAGATACTTTAATCAATTTCACTCACTCGCTCCCGAAATAGTGTCTGTACAAAGAGATGTGAGATTGCCAATGGAAGCTATCCTTCAATATCCTCAACTCCGATATAACCCCTTTGGGGACAGAATTTGCATAATCTTTAGCTCAAATAGGGATGGCGATTGTAATTTTGAAGACTTTTTGGACATGTTATCTGTATTTAGTGAGGCTGCCCCGATGTCTCTCAAGGCAGAATATGCATTCCGTATTTTCGGTTGGTTTTGTAACAAAAATTACAAATACTTTTACTCAAGTAACTTATTTGTGAGAATGACTGAGAATAGCTAATAAAATGTAATAATTATTTAGATTTTGATGGAGATGACATGATTGGTCCCGAAGATATGGAAGAAATAATCAGGCGACTTTTGGGGGATAATCAACTTCCTCAAGCAGATATCCTCCTTCTTGTACAAAATCTAACTACTCTCTTTTTAGATTTTCATAACTTGTTAATTGCTAGTCCATAGGTTAAATTTTTCTTAGATAATTAACCATTTTTTCATTAACAGGTGTTTTCAGCTTCATATTTGAATGTGGAAGTATTACTTGGACAAAGTTAGCTAAAACAAATGAGTTGTCTTTCGCTCTTCATGGTTTTATTACTAACATACAAGTACAATACAACACAAACATCATACCTATTGGTATACCTTAACGGATTTCGAGGAATCTTCGTAATTATTTTCGTACTTATATCCATTTTAATTTATTTCGACGTGAAACCATTTTATGTTTAGTTTGTGAACTTTCCAATTTTCTATAACATTTTGCACAAGATTTGTACCATATTTTCAATAAAACCAGTCTTCAAATGACAATAATGATAGGAGAAGTTACTTGAATATAAAATTTTGGTCAAATATTCATTTCACGAACATGCAAAGATGCATTCAGTGCTTTTACTTTCACCTTAAAGCTTTGCTTTCACCACACTAGATGGATTCTCTAGGTCAAACGGTTCATGTTTGCGTAGACTTGGCATTGATATGATGATTTTGTCTAAATAGTATCATTATTGCTCTGCTCGGATCCTTTGTAAATAGCATGATTTAGCTTCGGGCCACCGTTCTACTTCAAGGATGAATATCTTACATAATAATTAGCGTAATAGTAATATTTATAGTAAAAGTGACAGCACTCTAGACATGACAAGTTAATAGTTTCATAAAGCCGTTTTTTCTAATTCCAAGTATTTTGTTCAAAACATTATTATTAATCTTTTCTTCGATTAGTTTTGGTATTGCCAGCATTAGAGAGTTTCATAAATATCTACCAATAAAAACAAACAAAGTTCGCATTTTTCCTCTCCGAAATAAATTCTACTGCTATAACCTCATAATACCCATTATACCTCTTGACAAACGGCAAACATCTCTATTCATTCCCTTAATCCTTACTTTGTTTTCATAAGCCCTTCAGCATCCCTTTTGATTGACACCGTATACCTCATCCCGTTGTCACTTCCACACATTTCCCAAACGTATCTCTAATTCATCCACAAACAAAGATTTAGAAGTTGTTTGCACATTTAATGAGCCATACGTGCAAAAACAAGGATATACATAGGCACATTTTCCCTCGAACCCGCATTAAACAACACTACTTATCACCAAGACCAAAAAGGGAAATCAGCAGGACATTCGCCTACTCATGATAATGATGGTAATGGCATTGCTCGCAGCTATAGCAGATAAGCTGACTACCGATCCTATACAAAAACAGCTCACGCAGTGCACACACACATATCCCAATTCAAGCATAATATTGTCGACTACTACGCTTTTTTGCAGGATAAACAATGGGATATGAGCTTGGCAAAAGCTTTCACCGACAATTGTGCCCGTTACGTTTTTCCACATAATAGAATTGTCTATAAGAAACACTGATTAAATAGATTGATAGAATATATTTGTATCGTTTGCTCATTCTTCCCGAGAAAAAATCACCAAGTATGAAATTCGTCTCCATTTCAATGAATATGCATACCTCACATGGATGTGGGAAGTGGGAGCCACGATTTTTTGTCTTTGTTCATCCTTCCGGAAATCTGCTTTTACCATAAATACCCATCTCCACTACCAGCACGGCCGAGTGGGAGAAGAGCTTACATAAATTTTCACTAGTGAAATGCCACACGCTTGGAGAAAAAATTCCCACAAATTGCGCTTTATCAACATCAATCACAAAAATACGAAAGGAAACTATAACGCTCTATTTACTAATCTTTTGTGCAACAAAATATGCGATTTTGCCACTACAAAAAGTAAAAGTGTTTTTCTTTTTTATCTTTCCTACTTATTAGTTACTGCTCACCTGTTTCCATTTCCAGGAAACTTATCCGATTTACAATTGTTATTTTAACCGCTTTAAAGGCAACGCATCTACCTACACAAGCTCAATCTATACTTCCGCAGTAACTATCTCATGAAGGCTGATTCCCGTCTACTAAAATCCTTCTTCCTTTACGACTTTCCTAACAATATTATTAAAAGGTCTTAAAAAGTTTAAGACACTCATTTTTACGAGAATATGGCAAAGCCATCAGCAAAGTTTTACCAGTTTCACTCTAGAAGGCCAGTAAGAGCATGACTTTGCCATCAAAATACCTACGCAGTGGTTTTCCCTTTGCCCCACAGTCTACTTTGCTCACTTGTTGTCTCTTCTTAAAAAGGAGAAAATTGTCTTATGCAACGACTCAACTAGAAAAACTTGTCCGTGGTCCATAATCATAATCATAAAAGACTGGCCTGTCGGAAGTACCCTGGAAAAAACGCAACAAACTCATCCCTTCTTTTCCCATATATGTTCTGCAAACTTATTTATTTTAAATGAATGTGGTCGCCTCTCCCATTTCTTTACTGATTCCTCCAAATAGTATAGACTTAAAGTTGCCAGGCTTATATCCACTTGTTTTCTCCAGCAAAGAGAAAACTTTCTCCAACAATAATTTACGTAAAAGGGCCTGGCCATCCACTCCATGTCTATTTTTTGTCCTAATTTACGGAGCGGAATAGCCGTGATGGATTTATTTCTTCAATGACATGAGCACTTCCTCCTCCGAAATAGAACAACACAGTAGGGGTCCCATTGTGGGCTTGTCATCCTTAAAAAAATTCTCCGACAGTAATTTAATTTTCTCCATCACACTTTCCCTCTTTTTGTTACCGTATTGGGTTCACATTAAATATATCCAAATAGGTCAAAGAAGCAAAAAAGGGAGAGCAATTAGTTGCTCTTGTTGTGCACTCTGTTATATTATTTTAGGTGGGCGTAAAAATTTCTACTTCCTCTTTCACTCTTGGGAGAACCTTACTCAAGGACGGAGTTAATGAACCTTTGGGCACAATAACAAATTAAGTCAATTGAATGTAAGGTTGAGGGCTACCACTGACCTTTTTCTTGTTTGAGTTTTCCCACTCAAGGCCTAATGGTCGGTGATCAAATCACATGCTATTTGTTATTATTTTTCTGCTGACCCACATCCCCAAATGGTATTCAGTGCTGAGGTGTGCTGAAATGAAGGGTGTTCTACAAAGTAAACCTTTTTATTTCCTACAATTTGTTGTGCAAGATTAAATTTGAGTTTAAATTGGGTTTCTTGGATTGAATAACATGTCCCTAAAATGAAGGGGACAGATGGACTCTGAAATAATTTATATAAACGTGACTGTCCAAGCTGAGACCAGCAAATTAGGGGGAGAGGAACGTTGAAACTGGCTTTCTGGCGGTGGCTGACAAAGAGGAAATGAGAGTCGTTGCGTGCATTCCCATACTTAGAAGGTGAAGTTGCAAACTCAGAGGAAACTAACCGATTACATCTATCTATCTATCTCCGTCTCTTTGCAAGTGACTGGGATAGAGTGATCTTGAAGATGCGATTGGCAAGGGAAAATTAAGGGAATTTGGAGAGCATTTGAGCAGCCGAATGTTTGGTTTCCGGTAATATCTGTCGTCCAACGGGAATCTATGTAGTTAATCGTTTTAGTCCTTCTGGAGAGAAATGCTATTGAGCGGTTGGAGACCGAGTGGGCGATGCATGTAAGTAGTGAGGCGTTATTAAAAAGCCGCTCTTGACGGACCTTTTTTCTTCTTCTCCAACATCTCCATACATTTTTCTCCTCTCGAAAGCTCTTTTAATGCTTAACCACAAGAGAAAAGCCAGAGAAAAGACAAGGAAAAGGTCATGCTGGAATGCCGACTTAGTGCCAGATAATGGTTGGAAATAAGCTGCGACATTTTACTTGCCTTATAATCCTCTTGTGTCCTCTCTTCTCTTGTCGGCTACTCAGAACCAAAGCCAAACCAAAACCAACTGCTTGGCTGACTCAACGACACTCTCAGAGATGTGCTGAAATAAGTGCGTTACACAGCAGCAGGCAGTCTCATACAAGTACTGTCCATTTTCTTAATAAGTCACGATATAATGTACTAATCGTACCTAACTCTGCTTGTAAAAAGAACTTTTTCTCTCGCTTTATATGACACAGTTAAGATTATGATATGCTTGGCCATGCTTATAAAAACGCGAACAGTGTGACTCCACTCCTTTTCCTCGCCTCTTTAATATCATTGTGGTTATCATCGTCATTATCATCATCATCTAACACCATTCTCACTCTCACCAACTATCCACATTAACTGTTCTACTTCATGAATGCCTTTCTCCTCTCAACCACATGCGGATTCCATTTCACAAGTCCCGTTTTCATTCACTCCACACATTCCCCTTCGCAAGAAGAAAAAAAGTCTATCAAAGTTGGGAATTCTTTCCCATCTCTTCTTCCTTAAAATTACTTCCTTTCAAAGTATTTCCTCTGAATAAAAGGCTCGAGATTACTTTATTTCATGATGCTAAGATCCTATTATGTAGTGATGTGGTTCACTCCATGAAATAAAATTAAGATGTTATCAACAACAAAAATTTGTCCTTGCTAATAGTTCGGAAGGGACTGTATTAGGGTAAATTTTCATAAAATGAGTTTGGTGGTGAGTGTAAAAAGATGACCACGAGATTATATGATCCACTTAACAAGTAATGCAATTTTTCCCGGACACAAATTGCAAAATAAAAGTCTCTACTTTGCTCTTTTATTTATACACTTATTTGGCAGATAAGTCTGTAAGGACAAAATTTTTATGGACCATTTTATTTCACACATTTTAGAGATGAAGACCCGCTGATAATCAAAGGCATTGCAACAGTTGCATTGTCTCTTTGCTGACTCGCTGTTGAGACCCTAATTGTGTGTGATCGTCGCTGTCCAAGTGCCCCATTTCGAGGACCATTCCCCTTGTGCCCTAAATATCACAGCTTATTTTAGAAGATTGCTAGAATATCATGCTGAGATTGTCTACACTTTCTCAGGAAAAAATCATTATCTTTGTGAGATCTCTTTCCGAGATTTTTTTTCATACCGTAATAGCAGCGAAATAAAAGCTCCTTGAGAGAACCGAGCACATCCCGTTTGCAGACATAAATGATGAAAATGGCGACAGCTTGGAGTACATTGAAAATGTCAAAGAGAGCCCAGTACCTTGAGACATACATAATAATAAGGCTGCCTATTAGATCACTGTTATTCTTTTTAAGCAAAAGTCAAACTTACCAGGTCAATGTTGGCCCGCTTCCTAAGTGTAATATTCAACCTATTAGGGGGAATTTTTCTTATGCCTTAGCCTTTGAACCTATGACAAAATTTTACTGACGATCGACACAGTTTGTCCAACTTTTTCGAAGCTATGGCATAAGAAAATTTACTCCGAATAGGTTCAATATTACCTAGCCAAGTGAGAATCTCGAATCCCCGGCTGACACCCATAACGAAAAAGAGCTTCGCGAAAAGAAGAACCCTAAAAAGAGTTTTGCAGATAATGATGATCAACTTGATAATAACACATTCATAAGTGGGATATGGAAAGCGGGGTAAAAGAGATTATTCATTATAGTAAAATTCCGCCCATAATAGTAATCTTATGCAAAGTACTCTTGAAAACTTTTTCTCCCAACTTTTCCCCATCGTCAACCTCTTAACAAGTAAGATAAACGCAAAATCTTTAACTACTGAACTATAACTCGCCAAAAAGCGGATGTTAATAGGAAGGGAAAACTCGGTGAAAACAGGAAGTCATTGACAAACGTACTGATGATGATGATTCTGATTCTTTCTAGCCGTGGCCATTTGAGTCTCCCTGGAATGTCGACAGAGTGTGTAGGTCGTAACAATAAAGAAGAGGAGATTGAATCCGAGGAGTACAGCAGCTGGATAGTAGAGATAGACACCGAGGGACAGTTGCTTGATTTCACAAGACTCCCTTCCATATGCAGGTAATGGGACTCCGACCACAGCACAGTTGTCCTCAGAGGCTTCCCTAGAATTAAGAAAGACTCATCTCTTTTCACTCCTCTACTGATACTTATAAGTTTAATTTGTGCATGTGCACCCCTTCCTACATAACTTTCACTTTCTTCAAAAAAAAGAGCAGCGAATGAGTGAAAATAAAACTTTTCCCACCTTTTTTCCTTCCTACTTATTTAGCGTAACGAGAAGAAGAAAATAAAAATAAACAAAAAGATACAACAACTTTATGCGTCTCTTGTCAGCAGGTTTTCACTCAGGTTCATTGTAGCATAGAAGAAAATTTAAACTTACAAGCTTCTCTTTTACTTTCTCTATGTGGTTGGTAAATGCCTTAGAGAACAAAAATATTTTTACTTTTCCAAGTTACGCTTCCCTTACGGTTCACTCGACAAAAAACATTAAGAAGTAAAAGAAATACTCTGGGACTCCTATAAAGTCAATATCGCGTTCTCCACCGCCGCACTTTCTCTATCTGCACCCCATCATTATCATCATATTACAATGTGCTCTATACTCTGAACTACTTTTCCNGAGAACAAAAATATTTTTACTTTTCCAAGTTACGCTTCCCTTACGGTTCACTCGACAAAAAACATTAAGAAGTAAAAGAAATACTCTGGGACTCCTATAAAGTCAATATCGCGTTCTCCACCGCCGCACTTTCTCTATCTGCACCCCATCATTATCATCATATTACAATGTGCTCTATACCCTGAACTACTTTTCCTCTTTTTTTACGAATACATGTTTTTTGTATTTTGGTCTTCCTCATCGTCAAGCCGGAATGAATTTTTCCGGTTGGAATGCGCCTTCCTTTGAGAATACTTTCTCTTCCCGAATTTTTAGACAAGTCAGTGTTTTCCCCTCTAACAATAAGCGAGAGTGCATTTAGGCATATGTGCGATGTGCCATGCATAAATACATATGGAGCGTTTTTAAAAGCTCAGAGATGTGCCATTTCTTTTGCTTATCACATTTAAAAAGAGGAAATGGAACATCATCATACTCATATCTGAAATGGAGGAAAGTAGAAATTCCCGTGATGAAAAGTGGGACACCCCAACCAAAGACTGAATACGTGAGAAAATGTCGAACTTGTCCTCCCCTTTGTAATGGTCGAAACTTCCTATGGGGAATTGAGAAGATGACATCCATTTAAAAACTGAATTGTCATGTTTTATCCCCCAACAATGGGAACAATGAAGACTGTAAACATTCTCATTAAAACAAAAAACTTTAGTCATTTTTTACTATCTTACCGAAACGTCCACCAAATATCCAAGTTCATTAAAGTTAGCCATGTAGTGGAGGAAAGAGAGAAGAGATGAGAGGCTATACCTGATAAAAAGGACGTAAATTACTGCATTCTTATTTAATTACAACTACCTATGAATAATTAACTTGTCTAATGCATTCAGCATACTAATGTTACCTATTGTGACGCAACTAGCCGTTTTGAGGACATCGTTCCCATTGTAGTATCTAATGAGATGTGCCAATCCCAAAAAGATGTACATGAGGAACATGGAGAAAGCGTACGAAGCAATTATTTTTGCCGTTTTTATTTTTTCCCTCAGCGCTAGATATACAAATGCGGTAAAAAGTGAAAACACCGACGAAGTTATCATAACATTTCCGTATACAGATGAGAGTGGTCCTATTTTCTATGTCGCAAAAAAAGAAGAGACAAATAAGACAAAAGCATGGTAAAAGAAGCAGCAAGAAAATGTTACAAATTATTCTGACAGTAATCCCTGCACTCCTATTTTCTCATTTTTTGAAGACACAGCAAAAGAAGTGTTGACACTTTTCCCTTATCTTTCCCCTTTTATTGCATTACTATTACTATGCGATCACTTAGCGAGAAAAATTCTGAATTGAACGTGAAAAATGGAATGCCTATGCAAATTTTGCTTTCAGCCATAAAAAGAGGTATAAAATAGAACGAGAGCAAGTGGGTGAAGAGGGATGAAATGCAAGAATAAAAACGT
>JAHZMU010002085.1:0-15637 GCA_027743725.1 Rambutsinella grinnellia | reverse complement strand
TGCTTTTCATCTCTTGTCAAAGTGAAAGTGGGGAAAGTGGAAAGTTACTTGGTAGGATTGCACAACTCGGACAAGCGAGTTTAAAAACTTATTAATTTTAATTATAGAGTAAATATTTTGTTAGCTAATATTTAGTACGGATAAAAATCAGGAGGGAATTGGATGAGTAGCTGATTAAAATGAGATAAATCAATTTACCATCAACACAACTAATTTTTGCTTCATTTAAACTAACTGTTTGAGAAAGTGTGTGATTATTTGCCCCCGAATCAATTTGAAGAGGAAAATATTTGTTAATTAAGAGCATCCCTGTGAAGCTAAGAAACCTTTTATATCTCAAGTCGTTGGAGATGAAATGGGGAAAAAAGTTGGGGGAAAAGAGTGTTGAAAAGTAGCAAAAATTTTCCACTTGATAAACAATTAAAGAAGCTTCACTCTCTTCTCGGAGAAGGAAAGACACGTATAAAAAAATTTACAATTTCATATTTACAAGTTAGTCAAGCCTGGCTACATTCCGAGTATGCCTTTTACCCAGAATTTTATTCAATTTTAGAGTCGCATAACGTTTCTGAAATGAGAATCGTGTTCACTTGTAATCAGCGTGAGAATATTCATATTTTTCGCATTTTCAGCTCGGTCGGAGTTGTTGATAGTTGAGATGTTTTATTTGTATGAAGAGGCATCTCTTAACTCTTTACGGTATGTCATTAGAATGTTGTCGGGGGAAATAAGCTCCTTTCCCTCTGTAATATGATAGGTGTAATATTCTGTGGGAAGGGTCAGAAGAGCGTAAGAATTGTGCATTTCCCATCATCCTCTCTCTCTCTCTCTCCTTTTAACGAGATCTATACAGACTTAAATAGGCTGTGTCAATCAAAACTGGCAGCTCTGGAAATGGGAAAAGTCTTAGCATTCTCCGAGATATGGGTTCTCTCCTAAGATTTTATCAGAATCAGTAATGGACCTTGTTTGCCATGAAATAGTCGAAATGAGTACTGACGAATATTGAAATTTAGCAGAGCGCCAGGAGGCTCCCTTTCAAGATGAAATATGAGGAGAAAAGGTATATGGAAATCAAGAAAACAAGATTTCTCTCAGCCACTCTCTCTCACTCTCGAGACTACCAAATTATTCCGGATCGGTGATCACGATATGGAAACAGACTAGTTTCGATTCAATCATAACTGGCGAAGAAAAAATTCAAATCTTTTCCTTCCTACAAGTATCAACTCTGAAATTACTTTCCTCAAAAACATACCCACATTTAGATTAGTTCGAAATGGCAAATTAAATTCTACATTTTCTTTTTTAAAGAATTTTCTACATTCTCCCTTTATCGCCCAAAAACCTCTTCAAAATTTATACACCCATGAAACCTCTTATTCTAACTGAATAGTAATGGAATAATCCAATATTTTTTACTTAAGTGGAGTGATTGCGTCTAAATATAATTTAAAAGTGTCCTCTCGTGCATCAACCTATTTGGGCTCGTTTGCCAGATCAAAATCCTCTCTGTACAAAATTACATTTAAAAAAAACATTAACCTTTTCCCTGTTTCCCTTCACCTTGAACAATTCCTGAAAAAGAAACTTGCCTACAATTAAATCCGAATGACCGTTCCACCTTTATGATATCATTAAAGATGAATGGCATCGTTAACACCTACAAATAATGTAGGACGCTCATGAAAACATCCCACAAGATGATTTCTATTCACTCCACAATTTCTCACGTTCGACAAGTTGCGTGCAAAGTACGTTCCCCTTTATTTATTGTAAAATGCGTGTACAATAGTATTCATCAGGTGTATTCCCTTTGCACAGATGGAGAAAGTGGAGCGTCTTTTATCCACAATCTACATAAATATCGACCATTGTCTTCCCTCATATATTGCAAAAAACTTTCACTGTGAGAAGAGCCAAAAGTTTCACATTTTTCCTCTTTTTTCTCTGCAAGTAAAAGTCACTTACTTTCTATCTTCATTCCGTGGAAAAAAAAATGCTCAAGCTCTATCCCCCCATTTAGTTATATAAATATAGGGAAGAAAAGTTTCTCGTTTTTGACGGAGATTGAGTGCCACACGGTTATTTATTAAATGGGTAGCTTGCTCACTCTCTCCTATTGTTTGCTTCAGGTGGAAGCGACCATAATCCTTGAATGTACGGAATAGGAGCAACACCGGATCCTTTTTCTTATATCCAAGATGCACAATAGCTTCCGCTCGTGAAACATCATCATCACCATTTTCCTCTCCTTAGATAAACAACGCCAAACATTCACCTCTCTCTCCTCCGTACTGAAAATTGTTGCTCTTCCAGGATATAAATTGTCGTGCGAGGAGAGAAAAGCAACTCGAATAGCCTCATGAGAAATGGGAGGTGAAAGTCTCGAGTTTTTTTTCGTGTGTGAGGAGAAACGTTGTTGCTTTTTTCCCAACCTTTTATACCAAAAGGGGTAGAGCAAATAGAGCAAATGGGAAATGGGAAATGTGCAACTTGTATCTTTACTTTCCTTCTCATAAGATATGAAAGCATCCAATTTTTTTCGTATCAAACATAATTCCTCTGCCTCTGGTATTGATAGGTGGCTAATGCCAAGAATTGCAATATCTTTTGAAACTATTGTGAATATTTTTTTTTCATCCAAAGAGAAAAACCTCTGCACGTTTTTTCTCCCGAATGGAAATGATATTTTATGAAGTAGCATGTTTAGCATAGAAATAAATATAAACAGCATCCTTTAATATGAGTTGGTGACAGGCAGAGAAAATCAAGTGGGATGGTGATGCGCTATGATCATTTATCAAGTGAATAAGTTATAGCCTCTAGTTCCAACAAGAGTCCAACAAGTAGGATAGAAGACGGGGAGAATGGCATCATCTGCATGATTCATACGGGCTGCGAATCACCTCGACTTTTGTACAAACACGAATATTATTTTCTTTTACAAATGGACTCTATCCTTGTGAAAAGAGTTTGGGGGAAAGTAGAATCTTTTGTGTGACAGTCGAGATGGCAGGACATGAGATAAACGTGGCTTTTGGTGAGCAGACACACATTTATGTAAATATTTATATGAGAAAAGGATTTCTTACCTGAAAAATATTGCATTGCGTGGACACATCCCGGTTCCAATCATAACTTGGGGTGGAGCCATGTTTTGAGAAGTATTTGGAGGAACTCGCAGGTGACAAGGTTGGAGAGAGTCCTCCAGAACCTCTCGGGGTGTGGCGAGTCTCAACAATCTCCGCCGTCCTTAGTAAAGGTTGACTTAATTGTCTAACAATTCGTAGTCTTGGAGACCACTTCGGATAGGCTTTTTCTACGTTGCTCTGATGTGTTGAGGAAGCCGAAGGTTTCGGAGATTTCTTCATTGTTGGAAGAAACCCTGTTTGAATTTGATGCTCCCTTGCCAAAGGGCTCAAGGCTAGAGAGAGTCTCTCTGGCCCTTCACCACCAATAGTGGGAGAAGGCAGAGCAAGAAATGGCGCCTCATCCGGGAAACTCTGCTCCCAACTCTCTGATAGAGATTTCCTCGTAGATGCAAACTTTTCTCGGCGTATCTTCGCCCGAGACGAGAAGAGTGAATAGTGTCGGTTCATCTAACTCGTCGCCAAATAATCTTAATTGTTTATTTCTTCAACACCAAGAAATAACCCCGTTCAGTTAATCACAAAAGATTAAAGCGTTTCCTCCTTTGAAATTCTTCAATCACGCCATTTCCCCAAACGTAACTTTTCAACTTGAAAAAATAAAGTTTGTTTTCTAGGTCGCAGAATTTTTTTATTTATTTATTTAGTGGCTTGGCTTTCAGCTTTTTATTGCCTACTTTATAAGCTCTCTGGTTCTAAAATTGTATTGTGTTCATACTTTGTAATCACATCAGTCCGTTGATACTCGAGGTACTTTTCATCTTTTAAAGTTTAACCCTTTCCTCTCCTAAACTTGTGGTCACTTTCTCCCAAAAAAAAACAAACTTTTCTCCACAAAGGCAATCCAAGGTACTTTTTAAACCTTATCGCGTATCAAACTTTAAATATTTCTAAAACACTTTCCCATTCCATCATTCACCTTTATCACTCCCTTTATCCTTTGCTTTAGGAAAAATACCTTAAAACTTTTTAAAACTATATAATCAATTGGAATATAATAGCCAGTCTCTAGATTTCTGGCAACACTTCAAAGTTAGATTAGCCCAAGCCATTTCTCATTGCCTGTCTCTTTTTTTTCCCGTGCACAATTTTTATCCACTTTCTCTCTAGCCCACTTTCACCTTCTCCATAGTCAATAAACTCTGCTTGGCATCTTGTTACGCCAATTCCGTTATTGATTCTTGCATAAGTTGATATAGAGAGTGGACTTGGCTCAGTGTTTTAGCAGGTACGTGATCACAAACAGAATCAATCACATCCAAAAAAAAATCCCCAATCCTCCTCCTCCTTTCTCATCATTTCTCATAAATAATTCATGAAAGTCAGATTGAGAGTTGAACTGTCGTCTTCTCTTTTAACTGGTGACCTATAGTTTATGATATGGTTCGCACAAAACACTCACTAGAATCTTCACTCCCACTTTCCTTTGAAATATCAGTCTTTACAGAAAAATTACATAAAAACTTTTTATTTTAGTGCTGGGCATTCCTCTGATCATGCAAGTCTTCTATTCCTACTCTATTTAGTCTGCTATTCAAGTGACCAATGCTTATCATATTCCATAAGCCACATACCCCCGTATATACGTATGTTTAGCTTGTTCTCTCTTTTAGCTCATGACTTTTTTCTTCTCATTCCATCATTTACTCTTTATCAAATTCTCTCGTACCATTCTATAATTTTAAATACCATTGTCATCCCTTTGACAATATAAAGCTATTGTATGACTAGAAAATATAGAGAGAGAAAAAACGTTTCTATTTTTTTCTTTTTTTTTTTAGCTTACTGCAATAGGCTATTAGTCAGCTTCCCATCCGGGACCACATGAAAGTGGGGCTTTGCGCGAGAATTTAATTTGGAAAGATGAAAAGGGCTGCATTACACTTCCCCTTGGTTAGTCCTCGTGTAATTTATTTCCTTTTTAGGAATCAATTCCTATCTATCTATTCGCAAAGAGAGGAAAGATTAGAGAGGCGGAAGCGAAATGCGCATTTGCGAAAGGCCTTGTGAGTAGATGTGAGTTTAAATAATTAAATTATGTCAAGGTAGAATTCAAAACCTTTCATTTTAATCATGGCCACGTGTACTACTCAACCTAATTAACGCTCTCTTTGATTTAAAACATTTTTAATGAGTTGGATTGAATATTGGGCACTTTTATCTGCTGATTAAAATCTGTTTACAAATCATTAATTGTTGAATGAATTTAAAATGACATGAAAGTTGCATTAGCGGTTAGCCCAAGTATATACCTGGCGGGGCGGTTGAGGGATGTAAGCCGAAAAAAAGTCTACGATAAGGTTGGATTTATTGAGGAAAATTTGAAAAGGATTCCATTCATTTCTAGACCGTGTCCGTAGAAAGAGGAATGGATTGAAAAGAGTTATGGCGATTTCCAAGTACTCCAACAAATTCTATTCCAAGATTAATGTTAGGCTTGGAAAGGGAAATGGAGTAGGAAAAAGCTTAGCTCATCTAAAAAAAATCCAATCATATGCATGAACTCACTTCGGAGAAAAGCCTGCGGCTATTTCCTCTCTGCAAATATTATTACGGGTATAAATGTGTGTTTGTGTGGATGACTTGAAATGAATAATATTTTCAAGATTAAAAGACTAATGACGTAATTAAGTTTTGTGGAAAAAGTACTTGAAGAGTATCATATTATTGAGAATTATTCTTTAGGCTCCTCCTCTTTCGAGTGATAATTATACCTTTTTGTTTGCCCAACTTTCGGGGGGAAAGGAGCGGGCGAAAGTGATACCTTTTTCCTTTCTGGGTAAAATTGGCAAACACGGTGAACAATAGTCCATTCCATAACTTTATAGAGCGCAACACTTTTCGCGAAAAAGTTTTGATTGAGAGCTCGAGAGCAACTTTCTCTTATTATGTTTGAGGGTGGAAAACAAGTCTGAGCTAAACTGTGCGGAGAATAATTACTCTAGAGAAAGTTGACTGTTCAGAGGAAATTATCCAGTTATTTGCATATGTAGTTGGGGAAACCAGGTATTGTTGGAATGATAGTGGGGAAAGTTGTACTGCGTCGTTCCTATATATATATACACCTCAACACTCAAACTTTTCCAAACTATATTGTTGACTCTTTCTTTGCGAGAGACTCAAAGCTCGTCATAAATTTCCAAGACAAAACTCCCATCAATTCCTCTCTCAAGAAATGAACTTTTAAGAGAGCTCTGCAAGTGAAAGGCTTCCAATAAAATGAGTTGGTGGTGGTTGAGGAGAAAATCTCTGAAAATCTTGTTGCCACCATCCACGCTTCGTATAGAAATTTAAGAGCGAAAAAAATGCAAAGTTTTACCTAAATAATATGGTTTTTGAATAAATGAACAGCTCAACACTTGCAAGTTAAGGAGGAGAGATTTTACACTCATTTCTTTACTGCCAATAACACTTGCAATTCATAAGTAAACTTTGTCAAGGGAAATGTATCAAAAAAAAATGGTTAACGGGGATGAGCAAGGAAAAAACTTTCTCTTTGGGGAAAGTGATAGTTTATGAAAGTGTGTTAAATATTATTAGATTGAGTTTCGTATCAAGTAGTTATATATTTTGTCAACTTTAACATTTCGCGTCCGCGGTCGAGGCTTCTATAATGTTTAGAGAATAACGAGTTGTGACAAGATAATGATAATATTTATAATAATAATATTAACGTAATGTACCTTAAGCGTAATTTAGTAATGCAGAGCTTTCAAAGAACCATTAGGGTAAAAAGGGGAGAGGGATTGAAAAAGAGTACATTATTTCCATGGGGAAATATTCTATTAAACATTTTTCCGATGATGACTGAGAGAGAAAGAGAGAAGAAAGTGCTCGTGGTTTTTTATAATAAGGGCATGTCCCATCTATTTTTACTTTTCCCTTTGGACTTGCCGGTTTTTTTTTCAGAGAAAGAGAAAAGGAAGTGGTGTTGTGTGAACTCTCTCTCTCTCTCTCAGTGTCCTTTCCCAGTTATGTATTTATGAGTAGATGCAAAAAGCGAGAGGAGACAAGTGAAAGCGTGTTAGGGCGTGACAAGACGAATTACCGAGTGGAAGTTGCTCTTTCCCACTAGCTCTGCCTATTAAATTCGGAATCAAACTAGAGCTAGTGTGAAAGTGTTGCGCTAATGGAATCAAGAAGAATCAGATCCTCTTAGAGGTCCTCTTCAACTCTCAGCTTCCGCTTCTTCCACACGAGGACATACTCCACATTTATGGGAATAGGCAATAATAAATCCTTTGAACACCGCATAATTTTTTACAAGTGCTTTTGAATGGCAGAGGTGACGGATTTAATTGGAAGAGGATAATTATACTCGGCTTTTGAGGCGGTCAACAATCTAAAATTCGCACATTCCTTCCAGCAACAACAATGAGTACCACTTTGCAACTTTATACCTCTCTTTCTCTCTCTCTCTCTCTCAAGAAATAATAATGTCGTTAGTTAAAACAGGCATGACTTTCTACCAAGTAGGGAACGATGTGAGTGTAAATTTCAGAGGAAAAATGACTCTAACTAGGAAAGGGAGAGAGAGAGTGTGACTTTAGCGGAAATTTTGTGGAATGACATGTAGCAGGAAAAGCCATTATAGTAGACATTCACAGAGAGAAAAAGCAGCTGCCTCTTATCACAACTCTCACTAGAGACGATTAACATTGAGAATTGAGTGAAACTAGAGCTCTCTCTCTCTCTCATACAAGTTCGATATGACTCAAGTAGAATTCGAAATGGCGGATGATCATTCATCATATTCCTGCACTCATCAATTCACTCTTATTCTTCTCTCTAAACACCAACAAAACTTTAAACCTCTGCAGAATTCTTTTTTCTTTTCCTTTGCTGAGAAAATTCATTTCACAATTATGGAAATACAACCCAAGTTATGTGACATAATAATGTTCACAAGCCAAACTTGCCATTTTGCATAGAGAAATTATCACTTTAATTTCCGCTTCGTGACTACTCTTTTGGAGGTAAACATGTAATCTTTTTGGGATGAAATCTCAAGCCCATCATCACCGATCCTTATCAGTATCCATTGGCAACAAGCTTGTTGTAATAATGAAAACAAGAGCATTTCTCTTAATACTATAAGCAATTATGTTTCTCTTGAAAAAGATTAGAAAGTTTGTGTAGGATGAGAAATATCAAGAGTAGTAGAATAGTAGCCTAGTTTTTCACACAAATTATTGCATTCCATATAATCCACAGTCCGGAGAAAGTTTCTATCCCGAATGTGGAGAAAGTCTGTAGACCTGTTCCCCTACTTGAGAGTCTAATCCATTACGAAACTTTCTCATCCAAGAAATGTTCTCTTTCTCTCCACTTTCTCTCTCTCTCTCTACTAAACCCTTTTATAAGAGGCGGGAGGAAATCGTACAGAAATAAACATAAAATGCCTCCCGTTTTCTTCTTCTCCGGAGAGAAAATATTTTCCAACATTTTTCCGACCTTTGAAGAAATGGGAGGGAATAGTTGTCGATGAGAAACGGATGGGTATTACCCCGCTATTAATTTTTCTTACTATGTTTCTCTGGGATTGTTGGAATCTTTGAAGAGAATTACAGACTTGTCTGTATTTGTATTCACCTCGTTTTTCCTCTAAGCTCTGGATAAGTTTCTTGCAAGAGATTGATACAGATCATTCCTTCCCAAAAGAAAAAAAATACCTTTCACATCCTCATTTTTTCATTTACTCTGCACCATCTCATTTCACAATTGTTGTTTCTTGAAGCGATCAAAATACTCGCAGATTACACAACTCTCTCTCGAAACGAAATCCCCAATTTGATTGCGGATTAGCTTAAACTCTAGATGATTATTAGAATTTAGAAATCCAATTTAGAAAGAAAAAGTTCAATTTCGCACAAGTTTTTGTGGAGAGGGGAAATGTGCGTTTGCATTTTATTACAAATATTTGATGATTGCTATTACCCCTTTTGATAAAAGGTAAGTGGGTGGTAGGCGATGCGTGATTTACAATCAAAATATAAAAAAGGCTATGCAATGTACATCGATAAAAAACAGAAAAGAATTGGCGTAAACAGCAGGCGACTTAACGATACGGTACAAAGGTGAAGGAGGTACATTTTTTTTCTCGAAAGAAATCAACCTAAAAGGTTTGGAGGAAGCCACTAAAAAGATTTGAAAGGAAAAGGACCCGAGTATTTGCTTCCTTTATCTTTCTCCTCCACCACTTCCTTTACTAGAAGGTGCTCCTAGAATCTCGAGTGGGAATGGGAGCAAAATTGAAGACAATGGTTGTCCTCTTCAAAGTCGATTTCCTCGGGAGAGAGAGGTGTGCGTTAAATGTCAACAGCTAGTTGAGAAACGGAATTTGAACTCTACGCATTTCTCAAAGCGTTTGAACTGTAGAGAAAAAACTCAAACTCGTTTACCTTTTGGTTAAATTTTTAAAACCATTTGTACGAAATTGACAATCCTGATAACTATTTCGCCTCAGGTTAGAGAGAGTATGCGCATGGTAGAATTTTTTCTACATTTCCTAGTATTTATTTTATGTGAGAGAAATACATGTGTCTGGTTTTCGTACCGGGTGTCTGTAAACAGTTTGGGAACGCAAGTCTAAGCAAATATTATGCTGATAGAGAGAGAGAGAAGCTTTGTTTAAGTTTTCTCTAGGAATTTTTGGGAGAATTTATATGAAACTTGTAATCCTACTTAATTCACGAGCAAATCTATGAATGAAGGCATAGAAGGGGGAGAGGCTTGCAAAATTCTACAATTCTCCCCTTTCTAAACAAGTCCATTCAGGATGAAATGAAGGATTGAAGAAGACCGCTTTAATTGTTGAGATGAATCGTTTTAGTAAAAAAATAATTTCTTTCGCTTCTTGTTTGAGAAGAAGATTCAATTCATTTAGTAAATATAAATTTTGTATAAATGCGCTTGTGAAGATGAAGAGGGGAAGCTGACTAATAACCATTTTATTTCAGGCGTGCTGTTTTCTTTTTTACCAATTAAAAAATTAAAAGTGATAAGGAATTTGTTATAGAGCGAAACCGTGTCGTTATAATCTTTATGGTTATCAAAGCTGAGTTGGTTTCATAGCTAAATATTTTTTTGCTAGAGCGAAAGACTATTTGTGGAAAGAGTAGCTGCACAGCATACAAGTAAGCTGGCATCAAAAAGAACGGGTGTCCTCCCATATCTTTTGCTAAAATCGATATTTGAGGGGAAACATGCAAAATGTTGGGGTATTTTGTCCAAATGAAGGAGAGAATCGCATGCAAAATGAAAAAAAAATACTTTCCCAAATAACTTTGGCTGAAGTAAGGGCCAGGTTAGTAGGTTGTTATAATTTTTTCATTAAGAATCTCATGTTTGAAATGGGGGAAGCGAATGGTTTTGTTGTTAAAGTAGTGGCCTCACCTTGGGCAGGATCCAATAAGAAGGGAAAGCTGGAGGTTGTATTGGTAGTTGTTGTAGAGCCGGGTGTGCTCACCGAAGCCCCGTCGCCATCCTCAGTGAAGATAAGTAGTGGGGCTTCAGGATGGTCAGAAGAGATTGTGCTGGCAAGACTAGTTCTTGCAGTGGAGTTGGTGGTGGTGTTGCCCTGGTCCAGCTCCAGCTCTCCCTTAAAGCTGGCCACCCTCGTCGGAGTTGTCTCGCCCACGGGCGTCGAACTAGTCGAGTTCGACGTGGACGTTGTGCTCGTCGTAATGGTCGAACCTCCAGTCGTCGAGTGAAGGACTGATATAGTCAGGGAATAAAATTAGTCCACTTATGCCAGAGAGAGAGTGGAAGAAAGCGAGAAACTTTAGGGTTATGATGAGATGTGCGTTAGAGAGAAGTGTGAAGGAAATTAATTTATAAGTAAGCTTGGTATTCAACACGCTACGAAAGCGACATCTTACTCCCAACAACGATGACCGTGTCCATCAAGTGGGGTGGGGGGAAGCCATCAATGCTAAACTCCACCCACTGATTCCACCCTTATTTACTCCTTTAATCAAATTCAACCTGGGCGAGAAGAACGTTCAAGTGCGTTTGTACCGCATCAGCATACAAAACTTCATAAATCTTCCACGATCTGACTTTGCGAGATTAAGTTTTTCAAACTTTCATGAATGAACATGTAGCCGAGGTGGAGGCTGAGATGCACATTCTTTCCTCGCCGATAGAAACACTTGGGAGAGGAAAAACAAACAGCTTTCATTACAAAATTGATATGTTTTCATTAGCGATGCAAAAAAGTTATGATGAGAGATGAAAACTATTTTTCCATGAAACCTAATACTTTATATATTAGGAGAATAGTCATCTATTATTAGTGAGTGACGCGCTTCCTACTTCCAAGAACGACAAACATGTGCATTCATACCAGATTCTGGACAGATAGCAATATAATAAAAGGGTAGAGAATTCCCGAATCGCTTTTGGGTAGGAGGTTGGTGGAAAACTACTTTTTAATTGTCTTCTGACTTTTCTCTTCAAATAATTAAATATCAATAGGAAATGGACTGTACTTAAAAGAAGAACAATTTGTGCTATCTATTCTGATTGAACTTTAATCGTTCTTTTTATCCTCCTACTCAAAATCATTTAATCAAATTACCCTTTCTATCCCACAACTATCAATTCTCACAACTTTTCATTTCCCTTCTCTTAAAAAAAAAAGACTCGATACTTATTCTAGAGACTTACATTTGAAAACAATTCCATTAATCTTACCTTAACAGAGTCCCCATTTCTTTTCGGGGAATGAGTCGTCATAAAAAAAGGGCCAAGTGATATCTATCTCATTCCCTTAAGTGGCTCCTGGAGTGAATCAAGTAGATAAAGTTGTGATTCTTTTCTCGATCTTCCAAATTTACCACTACTTTCTTTTCTCTATCTCTACCAAACTATTGTTCAATTTTCAATGAGTCCTGGAAAAGAATCGGTGATAAAGCCCGGAGAGAAAACAATCTCTGCAAGTATTTCAGACGAGAGAAAAAAGTTTTTTTTTCTTTTACGCTCAACTTTCTTTCTTCGGTGTTGTGATGGGAATGAGATGATTTGATCACTACTTAAACAATTACAATTCCTAACCAATCAGATTAAGAGTGTTTTGCACTAACACAGCTTAACTATTTCCTCTAAATGTCCTTTCATATTCTCTTTGTCTTTAGTCAGAATTTACAAGTGGGGGGAAAGGAGGATGCTTTCTCTCATTTTTAAAAAAAATATATATTTTTACATAGCACAACAACCCTGTCTAGTTAAAACTCATAATCTAGCAAGAAAGGAGATAGCTTAGGTCTAACTTGTGAGAAAAATATTTAAAATATTTAAAAATAGTTTTACGTTTAGAGTTTTACAAAGATTATCAATTAATAAGCATAAATTTCCCCGTAAATTGTACACTTTAGTGATTTAGTTCAGGAACTCATGTAGCTCTTGGATTAAACGGAAAGCTAGAAAGGTTTTATGAAAGAGTGAAAGTATAGTGCTGCTAATAGATGCCGAGTGAGATTGATTGATATGCGAAGTATTTCAAACACTTTTTTTTAACTCTTAAAGGTCAACATGTTATTCTAGCCACTACAAACACTAAACTACAATCACTGGAGGAGACAAAAGGAGCGGAAGCACAAAAATATTTCACACACAATATTCTTCTCTCGCGGTAAATTGTCATGCGATCTTTAACATCTCTTAATTAACTTGTAAGATAATTTGGGAGAAAGAGCTTTCTCTCCACATTTTTTCACTCGATCCTCAAGCGTTACCTTTTTACTCTAAATGCGGCCATTTCTAATGTCCTCTCTCACACTGCACAACTACTAGAAATAAATAGTCAGTTAGATCCGAAACGATTACATGATACGAACACATTTACATACAGACAAAGAGGGCTCTTAACAGAACCTGAGTGAGTCGCATGCAGGCCTGCCCCGCTCTCTCCGCACATTCATTACAAGAGAAAAAAAAACAACAAAGATTACGCAAAAGAAATTCTTCTCACCTTCTCAGTGAAACGTTTACTGCGCTAGAGTCATTGCGAGAAAGGAGAGGAACGGTTACGGTAAAAAAAAGTAGTTTCAAGCGAGCGTTCACTTTACCCCAAAGGGGAAATGCAGAGGCAGGTATCTAAATAACCGGAAGTAATAGAACACCACTTATCTCTCGCCAATATCAGAGATGTTGTCAAAGGGAAATATTTTTGGAATGAGATGGATTAGATATATTTTTTGAGAAAGGAATTCTTTCTTGTGTGGAGCACCTTTTGGATTCGAACTTTTCGAGGGGCAACGTAAATGACTGTTTACGTGAGTTGACTTGCTCCTTTTCCCGTCTTTAAAGACGCCAGATATGTACAAGTTTTTTTTTTCTCTTTTTTCCTAGATGAAACGCAGGCAGAGAAGAAAGGCTTAAAGATGAGGATTCCGGATGGTGATCTGAACGTAGTGGTGTGCTCTAAAGAACTGACAAAGCCTTCCAACCCAGCACCAGATATGAGTGGGAAGTGAGATGGGAGTTGTGCAGTTTCTCTTTCCATTTCATTATTTCTTCTTGCTAAAGGAAAGGCTCTGGTCGTGGTTCTTCATCGGTTTGTTTTTTCCATGTTCATCTCTCGCTTCTACATCGTTTCAGGAAAAGCTCTCTGGTAAGCGATGCTCAACGTATCCCATCTCATTAGACTTGTTTTGCGCAGTCTGATAAGGAGTGATTAATAAATGAATTGTTAATGGTCGAGAAAAACACGGAATATCATTATGCGATTGGGTGTGCAAGAGAACCTTCTTTTACCATTCATCCCTATATCTATTACATGCCAATTTAGAAAGGAAAATGGAAAAAGGATTAAATAACCTTGATAGAAAGGATGCCACTCGTTTCTCCACAAAATACTTTTATTTTTTTTTTCATAAATATATCGGCGTTTTTTAAAATCTAGTTTTAGCGATTCAGTAAAAATCTGTTTCTTTTTAGCAATTTAAGCGACCACTCCAAACGCATCAATAAAAATGACCAGCTTAACTAGAATTATTGCTAGGAACTGCAGGCACATTAAATCTAACCTTTATTCGTTTCCAATACAAATAAAAATCGGAAAACGCTTTTTAAAACAACATTTCACATGAAAGTTGAGCATTAACACATGCTTTAAAACTAGAAATGGAAATACTTTTTAGTTTGCTCAGTGGCAAAATACCATTGAAAGGAACTCAAACACAATAAATATTTTTTTTAAAACAAGAAATACCTGAAATGAATACTCTCTCCACCTGTAAATACTCGTGTAAATAAATTAAGATAAATTAACTAAAACTCCAGACTCCCGCTTCCAGGTTAATCGCGATTCTTCTTTTTAGCTTTTTTGGCCTACAAATCAAAAATAAAATTTACTACTTGTTCTATTCAAGGAACAAATTTTCCCTAACTCCAGACTCCCGCTTCCAGGTTAATCGCGATTCTTCTTTTTAGCTTTTTTGGCCTACAAATCAAAAATAAAATTTACTACTTGTTCTATTCAAGGAACAAAATTTTCCCAAAGATTTGATTACCTTTGGCCTAGGCTTCCACCCAGTTGCGAGAAGGACACCTTGCCCTGTCATGGATATTAATTCAGCTACTCCTCCAATCGGTTTCACTACGACCCCAAACACACCCCGGCCCATTCCTCCAATCACACTCGTAGCTGACGGTCCTCTCTGGATGACGTTGTGTATTGGGTGATGTGACAAACCCCCAATTGCGCCTACAAAAAATTAATAAAATTACAACACAAATTTAAAACACAACCAAATTTTCAAATTACCCAAAATACGAATCCCGAATCCACTCAGCCCTTGTACAATTCCATCAGACAATCCTTCCAGTTCCACTTGCCTTGCCGCTTCCGATATTAACTGCTCTTGTTGGTCTAAAGTTAGACGATCTATGTTTCGGGAGACGCTTTGAGCCCAGTTTGTTAACGAATTCAAAGTACCTAAATAAGACAAGTGTTTCAATAAAAATCGTGGCATCACAATCTCCACGCAGACTAGCCTTAAATTGCTCACCAGAAGTAACACTTTTCAAAAGGGACGTCACTCCATATCCCAATCCAGAGACGAACCCTACAGGTCCATTCAAGATCCCTTCGTACGGATAAACCACCAAATCCCTTAGTCCCGTACCAACCGTTCTCGCAAGCGTTCCCGGACTTCCTAGCAACTCCAATGACCCCAATACCCTCACGGGATTCCCCAACGTAAAAATCGTACCAACAGTGTAGTGCATGGTCAGCTCCAATCCCAAGTGAAAATCGGTCGTAATACTTGAGAAGGCCACAAAGGGACGAAGCTGAACAACAGATCTATCCAAGCTTACATAAAGGACCTTCTCTGTCCGCAATGTTAACTCCAGCTCAGTAGCTTGAATATCAATCTTCTTGAGTCGCACGGGCCGCGAGAGTTGGTCAAACAGCTTTAGCAATTCGGCAGGAATAATGATTTGATGGACTTGGAACAAATCCTTTGTCTCTTCATCCT
>JAHZMU010002084.1:0-10602 GCA_027743725.1 Rambutsinella grinnellia | reverse complement strand
CTGGTGGGGATTCTCTAAATGATCCCAATGGAATCCAACCAGCAGCAGAAGCAGATATTGAGAAAACTTATGAGGAAGCGTCATGGGCCAATATGCCTCCACCCGTAATAGAATCAAATATTTGATATGCAAATAATTAATCATATTTCATTGATTCATCATCTAAATTGTTATTCAGATTTTTTACAAACTCTGTCGAAAGATGAGTGGCTCATTTATCCACACCGCCCGTCAAGTCTGTCCCCACTGGCTAGCAAATCTCGAGCATGATATCGGTCTCTGTGTGAAAATCGATGACAAAGAAACTGGAAACTTAGAGTTTATCAAAAACATTAAGGTTGTCCAAGCCCGAATAGTCAACCTGAGAGATACCGCCGTCTCCGATGACAATTCCCTTCTTATGTTTCCAACATGCCTTAGAAAATTGACATTATCCGGTACAATGCCAGTGGATTGGAAACTCTCATATTTGAAGCAATTTCAAGGCCTTTCTCATTTAGTGATAAGGGGAAGTGCTCTACACACGCAGGATTTAACAGGCAGCCCTTTACCTTCCGAAGATGCTGTTAGCCTGTTATCTATAGAGAGTAGGAGCACCATTTACGACAACTATGAACCGGCCATCGAACCCCATGCCATTTGGTTTAGGAAACTTCAAAAGCTTGAACTCGTCATGAATGAATTCTCCTACCCTTCCGTCCTTCCCTTATCTGTTAGACTTCACAATCCAGACCGAGCTATAGAACACGAGACTCACCTAAAACGTCTTTACTTCATCGTCCTCAATAACGTCACATATATTCTCAACAACATCAGATCACATCGTCTGCGTGTGGCACAGTTTTACATTTATCCAAAAGCTGGGACTATTCCTCCACCCAAACTTAATTGGAAGCATACTCCTCTACAGAGATTTCTCCTACATCATAAGAAAACGCTGAGGGAACTTTATCTTCCGGATTTTGAAGGGAAACATGATAATACTAATGCTGACCTCTGGTTATACCCAACTTTACTGACGAAATTGCAACTTACTTTGTCAAGCTATATTGGAGACAGAGAGGAAGGGCGCCTTCAGAATACTGAATATTGGAAGCAGTTTCTCTCGGAGCAAACCCAACTTGTTGATATCTACGTAATATTCACTGACTTGTCATCAGAGTGGTTGGTGGACTGCTTAAGTAGCCTGGCATTTTCGTGCAAGGACACCCTAACTTATGTCGACATCGTTATCGATCTGTTGGAAGAAACTGTGCAGGTCAACATGGAAATATTCAGCTTTTGTCACAACCTCGAAGTTCTAAAGTTGTCGGGGAAGGAAACTGAAATTATCATAAGAAACTTTTGCAAGCTTTCTGAATCGGTGAAAAAGCTTTATATCAACACAGCAATTGTGGAATTCCCAGATGAGACAAAGATTGAGAAGTTTCGTGATTTGGAGATGCTCGAATTGAAAACAGTGGCTTTGGGAGGAGGAACAGATTTAACACAGAGGAACACAAAGTCGTTGGCATTAGTAAAGGCTTTTATCAACTTGCGTCATCTCAGTCTCCTGTCATTAAACTTTGATACTCCATTAAATCCCAACGCAAACTTGTTGGAGTTGCTGAAAGATTTGGATCCATACTTTGACTCGAGCTACCCGATCTTCTCTGTCAAGCTTAACCTCAGCTATGAAATGGAGTGTGGTTGGTCAGAAGAAATCTTTGATGAAGACAAGCTAGACATTGAATATATAAATAATAGGGAGCCTGAAGAATACAATTCTTTCCAGTCGAGGCACAGGAATGCAATATCTGTTGATGACGAAGACCACAGAATATTCATCTTTCAGACATTGCCCTTTCTACTAGATGTTAGGGGAAGAAGACAGGACGATTGGGATGGACCTGGAAATGATGCAGACACAGAGCCAGACTCTGATGAAGCGGTCGTGGATTCAGATGAGACTAGTATGATTTGAAAGAAAATATCAGAAAATCATTTGTACAAAGTATCAAGCCATGACTAAATCTAATAAATAAATTTCCCAACATCAACGTCTCCTGCTGATGAGACGTTAATCTAAAATGCAATTTTCTCATCAATAATGCAACTCGCCAAAGTCTCCTGTGAATTTTGTAAATAAAAGGGATGAATGAAAGTGTGCAAGCTCATCTTGCAGAATTGCAAAAGATGCCATTCTTGATAACTGCATGTGCTTACTACGCTTGTAAAAAACTAACAATAGTTAAGCAGTCGTTGTCTCATGTACTCCCGTTTTTAGTACAAGGCACAGCAGTAGCTTGTGGGTTTGGGTTCCTCCTCAAGTCTTAACAAAGATGTTTTCTTCAGAGCAAACAACTTACACTTGGCTTATTAGACACTAGTTAGTGAGGTATGTCTAAACGGGAATGTCGATGTCCATTCGATGACTCTGCTATGAAAGGAAAGTTGCGGCTTAGATTGTGAGAGCCGCTTTTGCGTCTTTATCTTTAGTGTATTTACAAAACTACACATTTGAAAGGATACCTCACCACCAAATGTGATTAACATTTACCACCTGAGAAAAAGTTGAATGTCAGTGTTTTCCTTGTTTATGTCCTGCGGCAGAAAGGAACTTGTATGATTTTTCACCATCAACGTGCACGGCCATATACTCGCCTTAAAAGACAACACGCTTGATTTACAAAGAGCTTGATACGAGCATGTACATGCATATGATTATTTAAGTTTACACAGCTTCATTAGTTTTTCCTAAAGTTCACATGATTTTCTCCTAACTCGATGAGGATAGATGATACATATCATTTCCTTCCCCTTTTCCCACTATCATGAAAACGACGTGATGATGGGGACTCTTTCGAAGATGATGGTGGGGGTGCGATTGAGAAAAAGCTGTCCGGTTGTTCTGTACTGAGTTCTAATCATGTTTATATTTTTTGTGTAGAGAGAGAACTGTCATAATCATATTACCTCTAATTTTATCCTAGGCATAGGGTTTAAGATATTTAAGAAAATGTAAAAGAAGTTGTCTTATCCTCAATTTTTTCTCGTAAAAGCCATGTTTAGAAAGCATAATATATGGAACAGGAGAGATAATAGGGAAAATGTCAATTCGACTTGGCTTGTTATAGAGAGAGACCGTGATCTTCATGTAGTCCATGTGGTTTCTCATGATAAATACGGTAAAGTGGACTTGTGTGTGCGGTGATTAGAGTGTGAAGTGGAGAGAAAAACGGTTGACGTTACTTTAAGAAGTAAATAAGACATTTAGTGATATATGGGTTTGGAGTAGGTGAGAGCGAGTGAGTTTTAGACTTTTTGGAAAAAGTTAGTCTTGATCAACAAGTCTTGTGGTGAGCTTCGCTTGGGTGGAATTTTTATCCAGGGTGATATCAGCTAAATTACTGCCAAACTGGGTTAAAATTAGCCGTTTGGTGATTGGCAAGTGGGAAAGAGAGAGAAATTAGTGTGATTTGAAATCAAGACTGATTCATTCAAAGGAAAGTTAGAAAAGGAAGCAATCAAAATGGCCACTAAAATTGCAGATGAGACAAAGCCGATGGAAGAAGCGAAGGAGAAACAGATTGGATTCGTTGCGGGAGTTCATGCAAGGCTAGAGAATGCGAAGGCTAATGCAAAGCAAAAATATTTGAGTTTGCTGACATTACTGGCGTCGATAACAAAGGACACAATTACTTCTGACGATCCAGCAGGTAGAAATTTTCATTTATTTCCAGCTTTGATAATAGTTTTGGCTCTAGTGATATATTTTAGTCAAATTATAAATTACGTTAAGCTAATTATGCCTTGCATCTCAGTCAGCTTTCGCTATCTACGGGCTATAAAGTAGTTTATTAAATCATATCAGACAAAAAACCACTTCTCCAGCAAAAGTCAATGTCAAAATGCCAAATAGACGTTACCATAAAAAATAGAGGTCAAAGTTCTCCTGGCTTTAATCAATACGGACATGAACATTATATTTTACAGTAAATATCTAATTTATGTCATGTTTTATCAAAAAGGCATTTTAATATTAGGGCTATACATTCCATGAAAATGAAAAAAGCCATTTCTATAAACTAGTTTAGTGTCAAAAGGATTCATTGCATACGTCACGCTTCACGTAGTTAATGCATGCGAGCATAAAATGAAATAAATGGATAAAAGTTTTATTGATTGATAGTTACTGCAATGCATTAAATAAAAGAAACATTTAAAAATAGATAACATGAGAATATTTTGAGATGCATAAACGTCGAAGCGATACCAAGTTGACCATTTGGAATTATTTGTTACAGCAGATCCTAAACGTCTTCTCCATTCGTGTGTAAAAATCATGAACAAAGAACAATTCTATTTTAGAAATAAAGCTGAATATTTTTTAATGTGTGCTATTCTTATCGAAAATTTAATAAGATACGAAAACAGCGACAATGCGTCTGCAACGTGCTGTATTATCAACTTTTTTCAGGAATTTTTTTTTAACGTGTCAGGTCATTTCTCTCATCATATATTTCCAGTATGAACGAGTAAAGTACTGAACAAGTTTCAATTTTTATCTGACCGGTCAATGGGTTCTCATTTGAAAAAGTTCTCCTTATAAGGAACCTTCGAACCTTGTCCAGACAAATGCAAAACATATTTGCAATCAGTATTGATTTCTTGACTCCAGACAGAATATTATGCTTCAGGAGTCACGTCAAATTTCAAGAAAATTTTTATGTACTGACTCCAGGCATCTTGAACTTTGCGATATGAATTTGTAGGTAGTTTCCCTCAAAGTCAATATTTGCTGCTATTTTTCAAAAATTAGTTTTTATTTCATTTATGGCATTGCGTGCGGCAAAACCAATCTGATTTTGTATGAAATTTGCAATCCAAATTAGCAAAAAATTACATCATGGCTTATATGGTATAATTTCACAATGCTGTTGTACACCTTCCTTATTGCTAAACGCATTGAGTAATCCACTGGAATTATGTCAGCCAATGTTAATCAAAAACTCATAACATGCTTAAACTAATCGTGAAAAAAATTTCATTTAAATGTTCATAAAATGATCGCTTCAGTAATACAAACTGCAATGCATCTGAATGTTTTTCTGCATTATTTATACGTAATGACGTATTTTGCCCTTTCGCCAGTACTTAATTTTTCTAAACTTGCTCCTCTTGGAATTTATCTATTGATCTCATGATTAACTAGGTTATTAATGGCAAATACCTCTTCCTATTCAATTCACCACTAAACCAATTTCTTCAAATCAGTTCACAAATCGATTCTTTATCTGTTTCAACTTGTTTTACACATTTTCACTTGAGCAAATTCTCTGATCCCTTGAGATGATTACAGGGTGGCAAACTGCCCAACATAGTACCATGCTTGAGATAAATTCTATCTGGGAATTGAAATCAAAGTCATGTTTTTGTTCAGTCATGCATTCCATTCCACCTACCTCCATTTAAACTACCAGTTTGCTTGTTTCCTTTGTACCCCAAACCGTTTAACCTAAACTCATATAAAAGTGTCCGCGCATTCTTTGCATTACAACTCCAAGTTCATATTGCACGAGACCGGAGATTAGGGCAAAAAAATCTCTGCAATCACATGGGAAAATGCCGATTTGAATGATAAGATTTTGCATACCCAAAAAAGCCAAGCCATAATATAACGATTTATATGCCGAATTCAAACATGTTATGCAATCCTGTCAGCATCCTATCATATCTGAAGAGAATTTTTAAAGGTATGGTCATATGTAATCACGTTATTAACTTCACAATATAATAGCCAAAATCTTAATAATAGCCGACAGAAAATCAGCAAGCCTTACAATTCTCAAATTCACAAGTTCCTTAACCCTTTCCCGTTTTCAAAATAGGTAGGAATCAACGTGTGCACTGTAATGAAAACAGTATTGGCATTTTCTTAAGAGTTTGCTTAAGCTTCTCGCAGCTGCAGCTACTCCCTTCTGGGTCCATCCTTTTGTTGAGGAAAGCGAGCCCATACATTTTGTAATGTCTTTTGTCTCAGTCAAGAGTGCTGAGGGAAGAAACGTGGTGAAATAGCTCGAATGTTTTCCCGTTCCAATTTTTTTCTATCTGGCTATTTCGCAATTGAGTTAGTTTAAGCTGTAGGTATATTTCCTGGTTTGTCCTGGTGTGGTTGTTGACTTGGCGCAACGAGTTTTTATAAACGGAAGAGGAGCTTTAGTCATATTTGTTTGCAAAGATTACGTCGTGTATCATATTGGTTGTTTTTGTTGCTGCGATAAACATCACTCTCCTAACGCTAGTACTGAAGAAGTATTCAGCGTTTATGTGCAAAATGGACCGGGATACACATCAGGAGCCTTTGTTAGGTAATAATAATTGAAAATAAAATTTACTTCATATGCCATATAGAACTGATTTTCCATCTATTCGTAATTTAAACCAGGTTAGACTGTAGTGAACAGATAATGGCATCAAAATATCACATTTTTAAAGTGAAAGTATTTTCTAAAGTGAAAGTGAGCCATCAGAATATAATTTTCTGTATAAATAGATTATTTTTGCAGTGTCAAAAGCTTGACAAGGTCAATGTCACGTCAATGTCATTCCATATTAAGCAGATAATCAAGCAGGCTTTTAAATACATTCATATTTAGGCTTACAAGATCTCTTATAATAGCATTTTTGGTGACAAATAATCTTTCTAGTTTTTTCGTCGAGCTATTTGGAAATAAAAATCATATGTTTTTGCTTTTTATGTAGTAATCCATGTAGCACGCATTGCAGAGAGAAGAACCTATAGGAATTTGTTGCATGATGAGCATTATGTACATACATGGAACTCATGGAACTTGAGCACAAATCATTGTTGTATAGTGGTAGAGCATAAAACTGCATTTCATGGCTTTGCTAATTTGACTTTGACTTGTGTATGTTGAGAGTAATGTGTTAGTTGATATTCAGGGGAATTTTTACCTATTAAATCTTGCTAGAGTTGCACCTTTATGCCTTATTAAAGTGTAGCATGCAAAAAGTAAGCGTGTAATTATTTAAGTGCATCTGATTCAAATGGTTTCATATTTAGAGATTTTTCCTTCTTGTAATTGGAATTTATTAGATTGCAAATATAGGAGAAAATGCATAATATGCTGGAATGACTGTCCATTAGTCATATCATAACTGTAAAATCTTGACTTGGATTGGAGGTAGTGATCAACATTTGCCTAATGTGCAGAATGTTAATATTGACAGATCTTTAGAATAGTAATTCTTAATAAATCTTTTCAAAAATTCTTTAAACACATGCATTTTACAATAACAATAATTAAACGTCATCAAATGATCATTAAATGTACCTCTCTGTACCTTAAGATCAGTTTTTACTACCAATCAAACCACTATTAAGCTTGATTAGATTCCCAAATTCATTTCAAATTATTTTCGATTTGGTTACGTGCGGAAAATTAGTCTAGAGAATTTTTAGGTAAAATCTTCCTATTATTCATAAAAATGAATCCTCCTGACTATGACTCGTGGTGGTAATCGGCACCGACACTACCTCACTACAATGCGGTTGCAGTTTTGCAAATACCCATTGCTACCTCTTCGATCTCAAGTTTTGTACTGATTGTGATTACAGAAATCATATAGGTTGAGCTAGATATGATACAACTTCGTCTGGTCTGCAAGATGCCTTATTTTTTCAATTGTAAAAATGAGGTAACTAAAAATTTGCACCCAAGACAAACAATATTGATGGTGATGGTGTCAACAATGGCTACCATCTTCGATAAGAGCTTTTGGGGAAAATTTTGCGTTTACGTGAATAATCCACTTCAACACTAAATTGCGTCTAATGACTGTGGCAGTGTTGATGAAGGAAGGATAGAGAAAGGTTAATCTACTTCACCCTTAATGATCATCGTTTCATACTTCGAATTCATACTTCCTCCTGCTTTTAGCATCACTTGACTAGGAAAATAAAAATTGAGTTGGCTATTTGGCGTTAAGAGAGCAGTGCATTGTAATCTTTTAGCATTTTCGGATTCGCATAAGGTTTTTATGATTATTAAAGATGATGAAAAGTTTGAAAATCCAAACCCTTCATGCATCCCTACCCAAACAATCAAAGTGTTTTTTGTTTTTCGAATATAAGAAGGAATTAAAAGGAATATGTGGGGATGCGGTACGATTCGCATCGCATGAAATGGAAAAATATTTCGAGTGCATTTAACCAGTAACTACGAGAGAAGCTTTAGCCTCATTTCTTCAACAGGTTGTTGGTCATTTTAAAACGTATGAGATGTAATTGCATCGCATGAAAAGGAAAAATATTTCGAGTGCATTTAACCAGTAACTACGAGAGAAGCTTTAGCCTCATTTCTTCAACAGGTTGTTGGTCATTTTAAAACGTATGAGATGTAATCAACTTTACTCATACTCATCTTATGCATGGCAAACAACAATCAGGGAGAAGAAGCAAGTTTTTATTCCTTCTTGTTGAAAATGATTTTTTCTTTCGAAAAATCTCAGAGTGAATTTACTTAGTGTTAGGAACAAGTATGTAGATTATCATGAGGATGAATGTATGAGGGAGCCAAGAAGTAAAAAATGTAGGTAAAAAAGCTCACTTTGATAATATAAGAAGAGGAACATGAACACACGACTGCGCCATATAACTACGATTTTGAAATAAGATTCACCCTCACGTAGCGTTAGTGGTGTCTTTACAGCATTAAAATCTTTAGTTGTTCCGATTATATTTGAGAAAGTTCACCATTTTAAAATTGTTTTGAGGGAAATAGTAAATTTTTGTGTATTTTTGGGTGTAAAAGATTTGTTAATCACGGAATAAATTACGAATTATTTAATTGCTGAGAATCTGCAAAATATCATTATACAAAATGTGTCCGAATCCAAAACGAAGTCGAAGCATTATTGATGTTGTAGGCTCCGGTGTTAACAACACGCTTCGGGAGTTAGGTCTGGAGACTGGACTTATCAATGACATTATCGAGCAACAAGTACGGGGTAGATTCCAGCGACTTGGTAAGTTGACGATTCGAAAATTACAAATTATAAAACGTCAGTGATTTTTCCGTGAATGAAATCCTTTCATTTTCCTAAATGTCAAAGTAGAAATAAGGCAAAACATGTGAATGTCATATCTAAATTCTAAAATCAGCAGGGTTATTAGATTAGCAGGAAAGTAATAAGCGCCTACAGCAGTTTAACTCGGTCGAATCGAACTCTGGTGACCTCGTTCGCCCAATATGAAAATGTAATCATTGCATGTAATCATTCATAGGTTATTTTTCATGAGATTTCAAAATATAGCTGATTCATTGACTCCACTATACTCTCATAAATCTTATCATAAAAAAGCCAAATCGATTCGATAAGTGAAAATGGTTTAGAGAAATTTCCAGTATTCGGAAAACTAATATCCTTGTGATCGATGATATCATTTACTTTCGTTATTTTTTCGTTTTATCCCATAGTTTTAATCACCTCTTATATAAATTTGGTGGAGTCGATAGCTTGACTGACCTTGACTTTGACTTCTGTAGCAAGTTGTTAAAATGCAGAGTAGTTGAGGAGGCTGGAATATCACACATGCTTTGCTCAATTATGACTTTTGATAAGTGCACAGATGCTTATGGAACTAGAAATTAACGATGGGATAGACATGCCGTTTCATTTCGTAGTAAAAGTTGCCTATTAGTTGAAAAAATATGGGTATTGGTAGTATACACAAAAAGTAAATTAGGTACTTGAAGTTTGATCTGCTTGCCAAGTTGTTTAGACTGTTTGCTTGTTCATTACTTGAGATTAGTGAAAATAAAGAAGAAGAGCTACTCATCATCAGCTTTATGATATTTCAGAGATGCTGTCAGAGCGCAAAATGCTCCTGCTTTTAATGCCTGTAAATTATAAATAAATTATTTGTCAAATCTGGAAAAGTTAATATACGCATTTGTCAAAGATTTTAATCAGCTTGAATAACGATATCTGCATATGAATGCTTTCATTTTCATTCGCGATATATGAAGAATACATAGTGATGTTGTTTTCAAGATTTTAAGGCATTGAACTACCAAAGCTCAACATAGCATTATTATTTTACGTCTAAATATTTTACACTTTTTTCCTACCTCAGGTCAGAGGATGTCATCTTTCCGTGTGCCTCCAGCGGTTCACTCCTTCTGGGAGTCATGCAAAAAGTACGCAGCAGAGAACCCAATGATGGCAATGACCATCCTCGCTTTGGTTATCACCTGCGCCATGCCAGTAATCGTTTTCCTTTCTTTTGCTGCGATAACTCTTCTTGTGACGTTCATTGGTTTCCTCTGTGTTGAGGGTAAGTAGACAGACACCATTTAATTACAAAATATTTCCAATTTTCCTCCTCTAAAAAACTATTTATAACTATTTCAGGAACACTTTTGGGAATTGCTTCCGTCTTCCTCGGAGGTGTCCTCCTTATCGTTGGTTTCTTCACCCTGACTGCCGTCTCCTTTGCTTTGGTGGCCTACTTGGTCCTCTCCAAAGTCTACACTTACTTCACCGGCGACACTGAACCACAAAGATACCTCGCAAAGCTCCCCATTATTGGACACT
>JAHZMU010002083.1:0-24211 GCA_027743725.1 Rambutsinella grinnellia | reverse complement strand
CTTAAACTTTTTGGTTTGAAACGGTCAGAATTTATTTTTGGAAATTCCCTTTTCGGCTGAAACGAATTCGATATTCGGCCAAAATGGTTCGATTTTCGGCCAGAAGGGCTCTACCCTTCTCAATTTAGCCTTTCAGATGCATGAATCAGTTGATTGATGTGAAGGCTAAATCAAACCTAAAACATTATTTTTTTTACAATTAATGTGCATGCGACAATTTTTAACATATTCAAGTGAATAGTAAAGTAAAATCATAATTAAAAATAGTTTTATTGCTGAAATTAGTTATTGATTAAAATGACATAATTCAATGTTACTTATGATTACAATATTTAATGAATTTATTACTAAGGAGAGACTGTAGAGGTAGTAAAAAAGCCAGGTGGAATTGGTCCTGGATTTCTGATACACCTTTCATTTCGCCATAACTTCAGGTCAGGGTTAACCTTTTGCGCACACTCGAAGCCACAGAGACCTGCATAAGTAAACGGGCCGCCTGTGCCGCAAATTGGAGAGGCTGGTGCCACAGGACAATCACAACTTATCTCTGATGGCCGTGGCCCTCTCTGACATCTTCCGTTGTGGACGAACCTTAATTCTGGAATTAATTTATAATAATTTAATTATAAAAGTATATATTCGCTAAATTTTTAACTTACGAGGATACGTCCTCTGAACACACTTAATAGTGCAATTTCCCCAATATTCGTGACCATTACTTGCACAAACAAAATCATCGAAAGGGCAAGCAAGATCTGGACAATTATCATTTGGAGTGGGACAAACGCCTTTGCTCACAAAACGAAGGCGTGGATTACGCCTTTCCGCGCATTTCAAATGACACAGTGTGGGATAAGCTACTCCATCTGAAGCACAGTGTGGATCAACTACAGTTTCCTGGGAACAATTGCAATTTGCTTCATAACTGGAAACAAAGTTTAGGACTTGGAGAATAATTAAAAGGGAGCTAAAATGCTTGAAGTCCATATTGGCAGAAAATTCAAATAAGAGCTTAACTCGTTGTTAAAAAATATGAGAAATTGACTGATAATTTTTTCTCACTGCTCAATTTATAAAACCTGAAAGATTAATTTATGCTGTACGCCCAAATATATAAACTTAGCTCTTCTGTAGATGCGCTGCTCTGATACATAATAAGTGTACGAATAGTTTATTTACCCAAAGGCATTGGAATTTGTGGATGATTAAGCACATGTTTACCAATAAATGTTAAGACGTGGTGGGTTATCGGTTCTTTTTCTTTGCGAATTTAGAACGCCCAATCATTTATATTCCAATGTTTCAGGAAGTACTAAAATTTTCAATTATACTCTCATGATAATTATTGTAGCTTCTATTTTATTGTGGAATTAATAATATTATATTTTGCAAATAATATTTTTAAATTCACCATAAGATTAGCTTTTCATCAAATAATTAGTTTGATAATCAGATCAATATACTTTCATAGACGGCAATATAATATGTAATCAACCTGAATTGTAATAAATACTAGATTATTAACAACATTGTCGTTAAAAGTCACAAGAGTATGGAAGTGTCACAGCTGGAAAATAGTTGGCACTCTGCACATTCCGAGTATGAAATAAAGGCGAAGGCTGAACTAATGTTTAATTTAGTACAAATTCAATATGACAATTAATTATTTATGAAATAAGTCATGGCAGAAAAGCATCGAGTGAATATCAAGTTGTCAACTTTAAACATTGAACGAGTTAAAGTGTATAATTTGTCTCACTATTTCCACATTTCCTAAAAAAAATGTCATATCTACAAGAAATTTTTCAAGGGATTTTACAAATTCGTAGAATTAATCCCAAATTGGGAGAAGGGAGGATAAGTAAGCTTCTTACCAAACTTTTATACATGCCTTATCGGTGGAATGAAGCAAGACAAAGGTTTGAGGTGGCTGAAAAATCTCACATTTCCCTAGCCCCAATCTACTCTTTCCTCTACATCGCATGTGGTCTCTTAACACTTTCAGTGTTTAGCTGCAAAAGTGATTTAGAAATAAAAATAAAAGCACAAAGTTTGCTTTTCAGTGAAGCATTTATTTCAGCCGGGTATGTGATTTGTAAAAACCGAAGCTTTCAAGTTTACACTCAATTTCTGAACGGCATAGTCAATTTGCAAAAATTACGACCATCTCATCAAAGATCTACTAAAAAACGGTCTTGGAAAGAATATAGTTTGGAAGAAAAGGCAACATTAAGCTTTTGTTACGCCTTTAGGGTAACAGTTGCAATTGTACCTAAATTAATTTCAATTTTATCTGTTGTAGCCCAAACGTCTGTATTTAATCCATTTAATGCCTTTATCTTGTGTAGCTGTTACGCACCTTCATATCTCATAAAATCTTGTCTTTTGCTAATCCAATTCTTAACCGTGTGGCTAATTTGGGAGTCTATAATGTCATATTCTGAGTTTGTAATAATAGGCGTGTTGGTGGTTGGAATAACGTCGGTTAAAAATTGTCTTTTGTCATTTAAGATATCATCAAAGGATGAATTAATTTCAGGGAATATTTCCGCAATTACCGTAAATTACAGAAAGCTTCAGATTTTGACTAATGACCTAAATCTAATCTTAAAAGAATGTTTTATGAACGTTTGCGTCTGTCTCGTCTGCTCAATTCATATAATTTGCTTATTTGTTATAATTCAATATTACGCTGAGCTCAATTCTGTTATGAAAGTCTTTTTTACTATTTTAGCTTTTGATGCTCTGCTGTGTATCATTGCAATATTTGGGGCTGCGTCCCAGATTTATCCAATCTCAACCCATATTTGCAATTCTCTTAAAAATTTAGCTTTGATAAGAAAATGTTCTGAAAATTCTACTACAACAAAATCTTCCTTAAAATATTTAATTAAGCATATCCTCTCCTGGTCATATTCTCGAGTACAGTTTTTCTCAAACAACTTTTTCGATCAGTTAACTTCTCTAAAATTTGAACAATATTGTATTGAATGTACGACAAGCCTGTTATTGCTTAATGTAAAAAGATAAATTTTGAAATCAAATATTTTAAGAAATGGAATATTTGTAATCATGAGTAAATATTGATGAATTGGATTTTTCAATTAAACATAAATAGTAAAGCATTTGCGTTTCTAAAAACATGTTATGGGCTAAGCTGGACCAAATAGTAGGGGCTGAATTATTTGCATATTTCTTCAAATAATTAATTATTTAAACTTTGCATAAGATTTATTTGAAATTTCATCATAATAATGGTTTCGTATTTAATCATTATAATATAACTTCAGAGAATATAATGGAATAAGTAATAAGCTTGATATGTAATAAATAATATTTTATTAACAACGTTGTTTTTAAAAGTCAAAAGAGTATGGAGGAGCCGCAGCTGGAAAATCATACTTGACACTTTGCACCAGTAGCAAAATGAAAGGTCTTTAGAAAAAGCCATGAACATAGCTGTCAAGCATATGATTACTTTAAACTCTGTCATTTAGTTTAGTTATGTGTAAATTATTATACGCTGCAAGAAGGAAAGGCGAAGGCTAAACTAATGTTATATTTAATATAATCTAATGTGAAAAAATATTTATGAACCAAGCCATTGGCAGAAACGCGTCGACTGAATAACAAGTTTAGGCGTATAATTTCTCTCACAATTTCTTAAAAAATGTCATTTTTGCAAGAAATTTTTCAAGGCATTCTTCAGATTCGTAGAATCAAGCCTAAATTGGGAGAAGGGAGGATAAGTAGGTTTCTAACCCAAATTACATATATGCCTTATCGGTGGAATGAAGCAAAGCGAAAGTTTGAAGTGGCTCATTTATCTCACATTTCCCTAGCTCCAATCTACTCTCTCCTTTACATTACATGTGGCCTCTTAACACTTTCAGCGTTCAGCTGCAAAAACAATTTGGAAATGCAGATAAAAGTTCAAAGTTTGTTTCTGGGTAGTGGATTTATTTGTGTTGGGTATGTAATTCATAAGAACAAGAGCCTACAAGTTTACACTCAATTTCTGAACGGAATAATGAATTCCCAAAAGTTGATACCATCTCAAAAATTTACCAAACAGTGGTGTACTTGGAAGAAATATAGTTTGGAAGAAAAGGCAACATTAGGTTTTTGCAATGCTTTCCAAATTACATCTTTAATTTATTTATTTATTTATTTATATTTATTGCAGATTCTCGCAGTAAATAGTATTACAGTATTGAGATTCTATAATTAAAGTTAAATTAAGAAAGAAAGAAAGAAAAGAGTACAAATTCTTCTCTACATTACGATCCATTTGGATCTGCTAAAGTTATTATATTTAAGAGATTATCTTTCACATTATTTTGTCCTAGTAGCAGCACATCCCATTCTCTGAACATTGCAGAAGCAGTAAAAATATTCGAATTGTAGATTCGCTGAACAATCAAATTACTACTCGCTCTTATTCTCATTATTAAAGAATAAGCAGCCCTCCTTCTAATTGCCATAAAGTTATCAACTCGATTTTGCACAAACATTTCACTCGCACTCATCCTTTTTCCATACCCAAAGAGTCTTCTGAATGCATTGTTATACGCAACTTTTACTCCAGAAATTTGTTTCTTATTAGCAACCCATAGGCTACTACAGTAGATAGAGCTACAGTAGGTGTTAAACAGATATTTTTTAATTTCGACAGAACACTTTTTAAATCTATTACAAAGTATATTACTCCTAATGTTTAGATCACGCTTCCGCTTATCCATTTCACTCTTGTCCCTCTCCCAACAGCTTATATCATAACCTAAATACTTTACCACTTCACACCATTTCACAATTTTCTTATCAACTTTTACAATTGGTCGCAACGTATCACTAGAGCGAGGCATAAAGCACTGACAAATTGTTTTCGTAGAATTAAACATTATTTGATGTCGCCGAGCATACATTTCACAAACTTTTAGCAAAGATTTTAGGGCATTTACTGATGTCGTTAATAAACAGATATCGTCGGCATAGAAAATATGATTTACAGTGATACTCCCTACCTGACAGCCAAGCCCAGTTCGGGTCAATTCTAAACTAAGATCATCCATATACAACGCGTATTCCTGAGGAGATTTAATTCCTCCTTGCCTGACGCTATTTCGCACTGGAAACGACTCTGAAATAAGCCCACCCCATCTAACATGAAAAAATTGATTTCGCAACCAAAAGAGTAATAGCCGGATAATGTAAAAATCAATTTCACGATCACACATTTTCTGCAAGAGCGTCCAGTGGTTGACGACATCAAATGCCATTGAGGCGTCCAGATAACAAATATAAATGGGAACGCCTTTACGAAGATAGTCATGTGCAATTGCTTTCACCGAAAAGATTGCCAATTCCGTCCCACATCCTCTCTGATAACCAAATTGATTTGATTCGGTGGATAATTTGTGTCCACACTTTAGCAAAATTACCTTTTCTAGCACTTTCGAAAGAATACTCGCTATAGCAATCGGCCTGTAATTTTTTGACAATTGTTTGTTGACATTAGACTTTTTAGGAATGGGCACAATCTCTACTTCCATTATGCTCTTTGGAATATATCGATGAGCTAAATATGAATTAAACAAGGCACTGAGAACTTTTAACAAATTTGCATGTGCAAATTTTAAGCTTTCTGCACAAATGCCATCACTGCCACGCGCCTTTCCAATCTTTAACGTTTTAATAGCACTTTCTACATCTAGCTCAGAGATTTTATAATAGATTCGATTTTTACATTTTGTGATGTAATCTTCTACACATTTTTTATTTGTTTCATCCTTATTTGAATTAAAAATAGACGAGTATTTTTCAGCCCATAGTTTGCAAATGTTCTTATGACCCAGAACACCATCAACTTCCGTAGAGCACATCACAGACCCCGACTTATCATGCTTTTTTACAATTTGCCAAAATTTTCTGAAAACTTTTCCTACATATTGCGTTGCTAGATTGTCAGCCAATAGTTGCTGTCGTTTTTTCCTACACCTTTTTAATTCCTTTTGAAACTTGCTTCGATACGACTTAACCTTTTCAAACAATCGGTGATCGTTTCTCCCACTCCTTACCCAACACAGATAAATGTCTCGATAAGCGTGGTAATGTCGTTTGACAAAACTGTTCCACCCAGGTATAATTTTACTTGCAATTTTTGATCGTTGTTGCTCCAATTGGGAAAAAATATAAGCTTCAGAATCCTGCAGTGATTGAATAATCTTTGTTGTCTGTTCATCCAGAGTAGATTTATGTTCTAACTTTGTGCAGTATGGATCACAACAAAAAACTTCACTTTCAAGATGACTATCCATAGAACCACAAGTGTGCTCAGAATAGTTCAATTTCATCAAATTGGACACTTTTTTCCAGTTCAGCCATTTAGGTTTTGAGTGTTCTTGCGCTGCATCGCCACACTTTTTGATGGAGAAATTTAACGTTAAAAATAAAGGAAAATGATCGCTGGGATTTGGATCATTACTCACAGTCACAGACTTAACCAAATCATAATCCTGACTCGCTATAAAATGGTCAGGCCAACTAACATGTCCCATCCCTTTACTACAAAATGTTATTGTATTTTTGGAAAGATTTTCAGTATCACAAATACACATATCATTTTTCATGCAAAAACTGACAAGTTCAGAGTACTTAGACTGCGCTGGTGACAAATTAAAATCCCCACCAATTATTATAGGACCATCATGTATTTGTCTTATATAATCAAGCTTTGTAAAATATTCACTGATTAGTTCAGAGTTTTGACTATTATTTACCGGAAAGTACACATTAAGAACCAATAAATTAAAGTATTTGCTAGTTACATATATTCCCTGAATTCTGTTATCGAGATAATTAAATGTGCTAACACTTTCAGACATGGAAGCTCTGTACATGATTGCAAGACCGCCATACGGCCTGCCAACAACTTTTGATTTTGCCATTGAACTACATAACATTGTATCAAATAAAGGAGCAAAAATGTCAAATTCGCTATTCTCAAATTCATATAGCCAGGTCTCTTGCAATAAAATAATATCACACTCATTAACAAATTGTTTCAAATACTCAGCACTACTCTTAAACCCCTGACAATTCCAGCTGGCCAATCTCATACATTATTGTGAAACTGTCCTACTTGGCGCATGTTTGCTCTCCGTTCTGGGTAGTATTCCCTCACCAAAAGTCCCTTTGGCAAATGTGAAGGTTCCAAAAATGTGTTCTTTGGTAGTCCAGACTTATCGATTGTGACTTTGAAAGAAGAGTAGCTCTGAAATCTTGTCTGAAGCTTGTCTATTTCAAGAACGCTCCATCCACACGTTTCTTCTACATGCCTCCTAATATCCTCAACTGTTGTCATGGAGGCACATCTCGAAACAAATATTCGAATAGGTCTTGTTTGCGAAGGTTGTAGAAATTCACTTGTCCCATTTCCTGTTACAGGCGGCCTCCGCTTCCTTTTCTTCCTTTCTACAGTGATGTAACCATCAGCATCATTGCCATTAGACTTTTCCGCTCGTTCAGGGCGATCCTCTATAGGTGTGCTGGATGAGGGCCCTCCATTCGTTCGAAAATTTGGTATATCCAACCTTGACATTCTTGGAAAGCGAGATTGTGAATTAGTGAGAACGCCACCTTTTTCCCCGCCTCCCACAATACTGCTATAAGTAACTGATGTCGATTCATTCCTTCCATTGAGGGACATCATAGCATTGTCAAGTTTTCCGGAGAAACCTTCAACTACTTTGCACAGCTCCTCAACATTCAAAAGTCGCAGCTTCAAGCGTTGAATTTCGTCTCTCAGCTGAATTTCATCACCAAGCCCGGCATACACGTTACAAATTTGCGATAAATTTCTTGCAACATATGAGATGTTTTTTCCTTGCCAGTCCGAATTCCTGAACGCTGTCACAATTGCAGTTATGTCTTGATTACGACTTTCCATTCCATCCTTTCTCCGGGTTGATCTTCTCGGCAAGTCAATTCGGGTATTTAATTCATCATAGGCAATTTTGACAGTTTCATCATCGTAGGAAAGGGAAAAGGTCTGTGCAATCTCATCATTCGTCCTCCCCGTAACAATTGCGTGCCAGGCTGACGCCAACAGTTCATTCACCACATTAGTTGTAGGCAGTGACAGGCTTCCGTCTTCTTCCTCAGTTCCATTCGCCATTTTCATCAGTTGTCCATTAAGTTTTCTGCGACTCCAACAAACAAGGCTCAGCAGTAAAATGGCCCAGAATAGCATAGACTGTATAGCATAAAACTATGTAAAGGATAGGAGAAAAAATATCACCTGCTGGAATGCCCAGCCAAATGCGAGTTCATAGAATGCAAGTGCTGGGCTGATGTTGATCTTCCCCTCTGAAGTTGACAGGTCAAATTCAGCGGTATGCAGGCGAATTCAATAATTAAAAATTATATATTCGAACTCTCCGTCCTCTAATCTATATTTGCTTCACTAGTCAGAATTTTAAAAACTATTTGTAAATTAATTTACAATGATTAAAAAGCAGACTCAAGAAAGAACTACACCTCTCACTCCTCTCTCTCAATTCGCAATTTATCATCAACAAAGTCTTCGCCCTCGCAAATATTCACACAGACAGCGTTTGGCAAATCCCCGCAACGTTTTTCTGTCAAATTTATTTATTTTTATAAACAATCAGTTTTGTAATTTTAAAGGTGATTATCCTTACTTACCAAGTACTAACTCATCATCTTGAGTTCTAGCCATTGTTATAAGCACCAGAGTAATACATGAAAGAATTACCAAGCGCATTTTGAATCTATTGCGTCTAAACTCTAGACTACCCTTACACTTGAATGTCTACGGAAAACTGGAAGCTATAAGCTTCCTACTCACCTTATTTAATCTGAAAAGAGTACAGTTTCCAAGCATACGCCTAATCTACGCATTATTCGTCCAATTCAGATGAAACAGATTTTGTTATGGTTGAACAAATAATGATTATCAGATAAAATCTTCTCACTTAATAATTCTATAGAATTTTGAAGGTCGCTAAATATTAAAGGAATTGCTTTTAATGTTTTTACATCTTTGCAAATCTATCCTGACATTAGCAACAAATTAACAGTATTATCAATCGAGAATTGGAATATAATCAGGGAAGTTTGCACATCAAAGAAATTCCCATGGAATAGCTCAATCCTTACTTTTGCCAGGCTTCTCCAATACCTCGCTACAATTAACTTGCTTCCTGCAACATCAGCTTTAGCTTTAGCTTCGTCTCTTGTCTTTCGCAGAATTTTAAAGCTGGAATAGTAAACATCCGACAAAGCCTTGAAGCTTATTAAAGCAATCACACTGCACATAAAAACTGATAGGAGAAAAACAATAAAAAGCTTCAAATCAAGCTGGTCCAATTGTCTAACTAAAATATATAAAGAGATTGTGTTTGTGACTGAATCAAGCAGGATAGTCATTGGATACAAGTTCATTCGATGAATTTGATTGTAGGCTGAGCAGAAAAGTTGAAGTTCCCGATAGATTTTAATTATTTCTTGGAGATTTTTAATTTTGAGCACTTGATTCTCTTCAAGTCGCATTTCAAATAAGAACATGCAAGAAATAAAGAAGAAAGGAGGAATGATGATGCTCATAACGCAGAAAAGGCCAACATTTGAGTAGAATACAAACCAAGCGAAGTGATTCATTAAAAGGATTAGTAACCTCTGAATGATTTGATTTTTAGAAAAAATCTGCGCGAATTTCAGCGGCATAACGTTCATTGGGAAGGATGGAGAAAGTGCGCAGAATATAGGAACAGAAAAGCATTCAAAAAGGTACCAAGAATATACAAATTTTAAAATGAGTTTTATCTTTTTTGCTTTTTGTTGCCAGAAAAGGGTTTCTGAAATGAGAAATTTAAATAAATTATTAGAAGATAATTTAGCTTTGATTAAAATGTTACCATTTTTGTCTTGTTTGATATGGCGCCTTTCGAACATGATCAGTTCATTATAGAGTTGGACGGTTTTTGCTCCGTTCTTCCTGAAGACGAAATAGGTGATGTGGGCGGTCACTGAGAACATGAATATTATCAAGAGTCTCACAATAGCTTCAAATTTTGACATTGATGGTGAGCCAAGCTGTTGTCGAATAAATATTAGTTGGATGATCACGGAGGAAATTAAGATAATTTCGTGGGTCCAAAAGTATTTTTTGAATTTTGCTTGGAAACTGAATAAATCGCTGGATACGTTGTTTAAAAGCATCTCTCCAGAATTGGAAATAATTTTGTATGGGATTGGAATACGGAGTGGGTCGTACCTTTCAATAAGTTTGAAAAGGGAGGATAGTTTCTCTATCAAACTTGAGGAGATGAGCATTTTGGGAGAAGTGCGAAAAAGCAAGTAAATCAAAAGGAGTATGATATAAAAATGTCTAGACCGAGCTGTTAAGGTGTTTTCTTTTATGCAATTATACAAATTAGCGGTAAATGTTACGCCTGTTGAGTAACACAGACAAATCAGCGGGTGACGATTGAGAATGCGCTACTTTTTTCTTAGTAGAAAGTTATGCATGCTAATTACTATAATTTGGGGTAGAAGAAAGTAAAACTGCTGAAGTATTTTTACATCGAATACCTGCTGGCTTAAACTTTCTTTTATTGGTTTATTATAAAGTTTGCGCTGGGTTTTCTGATTTAAATACTTATTTTTGAGGCTTCCTTCACATCAGTGTAGTAACTATACATTAAACTTCTAAACTATTTTAGCTACATAATTTATGATTTAGTATAGTTGTTCCCAGACAAGTAACATGTACTTTAATATTTAATTAATATCTCTTACAAAAGATGACATGCAAATGTCGACTATTTACATAATCTTTGAACATTTTAATTGGTTTTATATTTAGCCCTAAAACAATACAATTCATGATATAATCAAGTATATTAATGTACGAACGAATTTCATAATTTATTGCATGATAAATTCAGATAGCTCACAAAAACAGCTCGGATAGCTCAGGACACGTATGGCTTTCACCTTAAAGGAATAACAATAAACATTGACATGAATATTACAACAACCATTATTATGCTCACAGTTATGACAAGTCAAATAACAAGTCTGCGTTTAACATATCAAACACATTATCAAAAATTATTTACTGCGCACAATAATTACCATAATTGAATAGCAATGTAGTAAAACATCATAAATTTATAATATTTTCATATCAACAATTTACTACAGAAAACATTCATGAGAGAAATTTAAATTGGGGTACAAGTATTTTTAAAATATACGGAAATGATTCAACTTTATGAAAAAATTATGGAATTATAAATTATTTAAGAATTGTACTTTTACAATCGTATGTGGCTTATACTAGAAGCCTTCTAGATAACTACTAAGGATGTGTAAATACAGAGTTTTATGTAAAATTGGCACTTAAAAATCGATACTTGTTTGTACAAAATACTGGACGTGCCAAATGGGAATGTTTGCATTTAATTAAGCCATGCTAAGAATTTGGGATTGGCAGAAAATATGCAATGTCATATTATTATTTTTTCAGCGGAATTTTATGGGACAAAATCCTGAAGGAATGGACTTAGCAGTTTTAAATGTCGTATTTAAAGTACGCTGATGAGTATTTTTTTAAATAGAAAATCGGGTCTTCAATAATTTATTATTATTATTATCCTAAAATAGATTAGCACATTAGGCCAAATCTCTGGAGACTATTTGGAAATAAACAGTTCAAAAGTGTATTTAGACAGAAGCGGTTTGCCACTTTTGTGGGCTATTCGGGATTCTTTAAAATTAAAGTAATTATTTTAAAATGTTTAAATTTTTCTATAAAATTTCACTGTCGTTTCAGTTTGCAGCTGAAGTTTTTTAACGAATGGGAGACTGCTTTTGCTCTTGTCGCAAACGGTAGCGTTGACATGGGCGCTATTTTAATGACGCCTAGTTTAGTGTGGATGAAATATGGATTGTTTACGAATGTTTCTTTTCTCCATCCAATTCTTGAAGAACCGTAATTGAACCGATTTAAAAAAAAATAAATTGTAGATTTTCAAACTTGTTTAATTTGATAGCTCAAACGTCTACTTTCGTCAAATGCCACCGGAGAATCTTCGAATCATTTTGTTTCATCCTTTTCTTCCACTAGCATGGACTGCATTTATGGCTCTAATAATGATTAACAGCTTTTTAGTTACAGTTGTAAAGTTTTCGAGGAAAAAGTCAAGAAATACGGAAACATTTTCGGATACTTTTATCCAGTTTATTACACTTTTAATAGGCAGGGGCAATTTGGGAGTTGGTAAAATGAAATATTATTAGATTTTGAATAGTTTTTTTTAACATTTTGCATTTCCATGACAGGATTTTTCTTCATCTTCGGAAGTTTAATGCTGAGCAGTTTAATCAATATTATTTACACGGCAAAGATCACCTCATATTTTACAATGGAAGATTGGGTGATTAAAGAGCCAAATGATTTACTCAGATTTGGGTATAAATTAAGTACATGGAGTGAAGTTCATGTTGACCGTTTGTTTCCAGTTTGTATTTAGCTTAACTTTATAATTTGAATAAGACATTTCATAATTTAAATATTTTTTTTAGAATATAAAAGCTATCTCAAAAAATGCAATCGAAAAAGCCGACATGAGCAACATTGATGAAGTCTTGAGAAAAGTCGTTTCAACAACTAATCACGCTTTGCTCAGTCACCCAGATGGATTCTACGCTTATGTCAAGATTTAACAGCGATTTAAATTTCAAACAAGAGTTTTGCTCAGTTTCATCTTTCTCGTCAAAAGTGAAGTCAGCAAGGTCAATGTACATTAGGAAAGGGTCACCATTCAAGGAGATTGTTAACCAAAAGTAGGTTAAAGAAATACCTTGTTTCTAATTTAATCTATAAGAATACTTTTATTTTAGGCTTTTACGCTTAAACGAAAACGGACTTAACTTCCGGTATCAAAATAGCCGTGAAAACAGATATGTTTATAAATGCTCCGAAGCAATAACGACTTTCACCCAATTAAGTTATCATCATGTTTCTCTACCATTTATAATTTTAACAATTGGAGCATTATTATCCTTTTTAATTGAAAGCATATTTTTATTATCGAAGGCAATAAACAAATAAAATATTTTTTATAAGTTTGGCAAATTTCTCGAAAAAATTAAAATTGAAAAATTTTGATAATGGTTTAATTACGACATTCTTATTTGCAATTAGTTTAGGAATAAATACAGTATTAATTGACCATAAAACTTTTACAAAGCAATCTTTCGAAACTGACATTTCATTTCAAAGCATTTAGAAATTGATTGAAGAGATGCATTATCAAAATATCTTTTGTCCTTGTAAAAATACTTGCAACATTTATCCCATTGCAATATTTTCATGAGAGATGACAAGGTTGAATTTAAAAAAACAAAAGATTTTATTATGAAATCTTTCTAAATCGGGTGATGTAAGGAAAGCCTAACCTTTTGCTTCATTACTATCAGAAGGGAGTAGAAAGCCGTTTTTGAGACAGTCCACATATTAAAATTAAAAAAAAATTAACAAAATGCTCACCTCTCGACTAGCTTTGTTGAGCCTGTCCCTAATTTTTACCATTTGCCAAGCCCAAACCAGTACCAAATATAAAATTGAGTTTAAGCTGGCAGTTATGTAAGTAATTTGAATACTTAAAGTATTTCTAGACAACTCCTAACCCTACTTTTAAACAGGGATGTTCAGTCATTTGATGTTGATTGGGAAGAGAATGTTGGAAAGTCTTATCCAGGCGGTATGATAATTTACTTATAACTTTGCACAACTCATTAAAGAAAAATTGTTACTAACTTACAACAGATCTGTCGGACATCTTCCTTTATCTTTACTTTGGTGGAAGGATGATTGGTCAAACTCAAATAAAAAAGAACGTAATCAATGCCGAATTTGATGAAAAATTTGAGATTGACTATGATGCGGATGTGAATGGGAAAAAGGTAATGTTTTAAGCTCAATTTAATAGAAGGTTTTAAACTAATCAGTTCTTCTTTATAGTTTCTTGTAGTCCAGGTTTTTGATGATGATACAAAACAGGGTGAAACCCGGTATGATGCTGATCATGTAAGACTTGATATAAATTGCTAGCTTTAATTTGAAATTAAATATTTTAAAAATATTTTTTAATTTGTTCTAGTTCATTGGAAATGTTTACATGAAGCTTAGCGAGGTTGCGAAGATTGGGAAGAAGGAATTCCCAATTGTTGATGGAGCTGAATTTCATGGAAAGCTTGCTATCAATACGTACGCTATTATTTCTGATGGAATGCGTTGTACAATACTTTAAAGAGAGATTTTGCTTGAATAGATCAAAAGCTAATGTTTTTTTCTATTAAAATAAAAATATGTTGAAAGATTTCTCCTCAAAATGCATTTTTACAAGTGCAATTACACGAAAATTTGTTTTAAAACATGAGGCAATCAGCTCTGCAAATCATGTCATGACAACATTCACAGTTCGCACTGATGTGTTTGCTCAAGTGGGACGAAAAAATGCAACTTTTCAACACTTTTTAACAAGGTTGAGCCGCCAGAGACAAAGTGACATTCAGGTTTGTAGAATTGAGACCATCACTCATCTCATCAATGCCCTGCTTAAAAACATAATAAAAATATAAAAATCAAGTAATTTTAGAAAATAAAAGATGTCTTTCTAGAGAGAAAGAGGCACATGCTTACTATCACTGATAGTCTATCAGCCCAATCTCTTCTGCTCTGACATGACTGACGTCGAAATAGCTTATAAAACTGGTTTCAAAGTTGACACTATTGAAGAATCCTTTAAGCCCTAAGCAATGTCACTTGCTTCATGCTTCATGTCTTAATTAAGCTCATTTCTGATAACCACCGGCCCATATCAAGTTTATTGCAGGTGGATAGAGAGCTGTCTTCAGTGAAGACTTTTGACTAAATAATTTATTCAGTTTCACTTTCCTCTAGAGCGAAAAATTTTCAAACTAGTTTTTAACATTTTCATTCAATCTCATCATTCACACTTTTCATCTTGACGCCTCAACACCAACTGATATCTTTTTTGTGCAAGATGAAGTTTAAAATTTTCGTTGTGCAGCTCCTGCTATTACTATTAGGAGTAACTTTTGCCTCGCCGGGATATGGAGGTAATTATTTAATTATTTTAAAGTTTTTAATCATTTTAATCTATTTAATTTTTAGGCCCGGGCCAAATCTTTCTGAAAGGACCTTTTGACGACGATGACGACACAATTGACCCTTGTGACCCTAATCCTTGCTTACAGGCTAGTGCTTGTCATCCACATGGCTCCACTTATTCTTGCTATTGCTATCCACATTATGGCGGAAAGAATTGCACTGTGAAGCTTGTTGGGTGTTCAGGAAGTCCGTGCAAATTTGATGGGCATTGTGTTGAAAATTATGATGAGATGAATGACATTCATTCCTTCTCATGTCAGGTAAAAATTTCCTGAAAGACTTTTTAATTTTTGGGCTTAATTATTACTATTTTATTGGCAATAAAATAGTGCAAACCCGGCTATGAAGGAAAAACGTGTGAGGTCTCCACAACGATGGGCTTTAATGGGACGAGTTTTGCGGAGATAATGAACGAGGATGCATCCATGTCGAAGTATCATTTAACCTTCTTATTTAAGACAATCTTCCCCGATACGGTTCTGGCTATTGGAAAAGGCTCTGAATACTTTTATTTGGGATTGAGCGAAGGAAAGCTATTATTAGAATCGAGTCTTATACAAAATCTGGGGAAATTTACATCCGGAAGTGATCTAAACAATGGGAGATGGCATAAAGCTTTACTAGCATTTAATAAAACGCATGTGACTTTGGGCGCGTGCACGGAGCAAGTGACTCTGCCTATTACAGAGGAACAGAGTGGGACGGCGACGGGATTCGGACTAACTATTTTGGGCGGGGCTAACCCAGATAATTCGCAATTCATTAAGGATAATGCTGTAAACTATGTGGGGTGCATCCAAAATATTAAAGTAAACGGAGAGCTTATAAATACAAAGCAGACTGACAAGGTTAAGCTGACAAACGTCTTTAATTATTGCGAAAGGCATGAAATGTGTAGGAAAAATCCGTGCAGGAATGGCGGCACTTGTGTCGACCTTTGGACTGACTACCGCTGCGATTGCCCCAGACCTTATGTCGGTGATACTTGTGAGGTTGCTTATACTCCAACAACGTTTAATTATGAAGCTAAGAAGAATAGCTTGGCTACGATTGATCTGCCTTCAGATAGGTCATTCGGAAATAGATGGAATATCTCAATGTTTTTGAGGACGAGAACGCAAATGGGGACAATCTTCTTATTTTGTGATAAAGCAAAAGGATTAAGTGGAGGGTATGTGGAGGGCGCGATTAGAAAAGGGAATTTGCAAGTGGCTTGGGAAAATGGAGAGGAGAGCAAATTCTACAAGACGGAAGACGCTAATATTTCGGATGGAGAAACTCATTTCGTTGAAGTGATGAAAGATGAGGAGTTTTTTACAATCCGGATTGATAAAGTGGAGCACGTGAGGGTATTGAAGAGGAGTAAGGAGGAGGATTTGTTTAACGCTACGGCTCTCTTCGTTGGAGGCTGGCCGAACTATTTGTATTCGGGGAATAANAAGACGGAAGACGCTAATATTTCGGATGGAGAGACTCATTTCGTTGAAGTGATGAAAGATGAGGAGTTTTTTACAATCCGGATTGATAAAGTGGAGCACGTGAGGGTATTGAAGAGGAGTAAGGAGGAGGATTTGTTTAACGCTACGGCTCTCTTCGTTGGAGGCTGGCCGAACTATTTGTATTCGGGGAATAAGGAAATAACCGGGGAGGTTTTGGTAAACAAAGCGAATAAGTTTAAGGGAACCATTCAGGACTTGAGGGTTGGACTGGGGGAAGATTTGGAGGAATTTGTTGTCGTCTTCTTCAATTCGACTGAGGTTGGAATGTATAAATTGTGAGTGAAATGGATAATTTGAGAAGGAATTTAAAGTAATGTTTTGGTTTTAATAGGATGGGCGCGAGAAGCAAAAAGGAAATGAGTTGGGCAAAGTAACAGTGCAGAATTTGAAGCAAGGAGGGCCAACGGATGATGACTGGGGAATGGATAGATTAGCTTCGGGTGATGACGGGGAAGCCATTTGGGTAAAAGACGTTCATCCAGTAAATGGGTTTGCCGGATGCGATTAGCTTTTTCAGAGTGTCGTCGACGGATATAGGAGAGGGTGTGGAATGGAGGGGTTTGGAGGTGATGCGTTTGGGGGGAGGTCGAGTCGTTTCTGGGAGAGATTGAGATGGATTTGTCACTGGAGCTGGCTCAGTTGATGCAATTTCAGACTGAGAGGGAACATGAATTGGAGTTTGGGCAGGCACTGGGGTAATGTGGGCTTCAATCAAGGCTTCTTGTAAAGGCTCTGATTGGGATTGAGGCTGTTTAATAAGGTCGGGTAGAGATGAGAATAAAATCGTTGGCTTTTTGGTAACTCCCTGCGATTTTATATTTTCAAGTACAGACTTGAATGGGTTATTGGGCTGGATGTCTTCAGGAATTTTCGTTTTGAAGTTTTCCTCGAATTCTGCAATTACTTTATAGATGTCCGCAAGGGAGGCTTTTGGAGCGAAGTCTTTTTTAATTTCTTCGGGTGACTTTGGAGAAGTCTGGGGTGGAGTGGGAGAAGGTTGGAAGTCAAGAATGTGATTAGAAAAGCCAGATGCAGGAGAACGTGGAGAAGTTTTAGGATTCGGTGGAATTGTGGAGGTTTTAGGTAAATTATTGGCAGCAACAAAGGGCGCTGATGCCTCAAGAGGGTTGAATGGCTTTCTAAATATTGGGGGCGCTGGTGTCCTGATAGGTTTAAATGGCTGATTTAATTTAGCAGGAGCCTGTGTCATTTGCTGGTTATTTGGCTGCTTAAATTTAGGCGGTGGTGGAGCCCAGCTATTTATCAGGTTTGAAGGGAAAATATGATGTCCGTTTATAGGCTTAACATAACTACGTGGAGTAGTTCTGTAGCCTTCTGAAAGTCGGAAAGTAGGCGTTGTGCTAGGCACAACGTTCGCGAAGCTACTCTGGAAAGGCCCCGGTGTAGAAAAGGACTGAAGAGAAGACTGAAAAGGTTGAGAAGAAAGCTGATAAGGCTCATGTTGCAGAGGTCTCTGAACAGCCTGAGTTTGCTGTGGATAAACGGGTTGTACAAGGTAACCTGTTTCACTCAAAGGCGGTGTTATTGGAACCGGATTATATTGCAATTGCTGTTGCAAAGCAAGAGCCTGTTGCTGAGCAAGGTACTGCTGTTGGGCAAGAGCCTGCTGCTGTACAAGAGACTGCTGTTGGGGAATAGCCTGTTGCTGATTACGCAAATCATTCGCCTGATCCCTCTTCCCTCCTAATAAATTCGGGCCATACATTCTAATAAAAGTAGGCACATCTTGCGCTCCCGTGCTATTCAAACCCGTATGGACCACGCCTGTAAGGAGCCCAAAAGTCCTTAAAAGCTGAGGCGCAAAAGCCCTCTGCAAGGCTGTAAAGTGACCTGTCGTTTGCGCAAGTATCCCAAGGGCTCCTCCTTGCCCTTGTGCTCCACCCTCGTCACCATCATCGTCTTCATCGCCATCATCTCCATAATCTTGCTTCTGCCTCTTATTTCCGGTGTGGCCCTTTTTCTTTGTCCTTTTTAAAAACTAAGAAAATTGATTTATAAATAATTCTTTGAAATAATCCAACTTTGAACCTCACCTTAATTAAGTTCTCCCTTATTTTCGTCAAACAATTTGAATCCAACAATTTAAACTCGCTTTCAACTTGAGCCACTGTCTGGTTATTAGATTGACCTATATTTTCACTTTTTACGAGGTAAATAGCCACCACCAAAATAAGTGGTGCGATCACCCCACACCTGCCATACAGAATCATTTCTAACCTTTTAAGCAATGTCAATTAATGAGGTGGTTATGACAAGGAAATATCTAGGACAAAAGTAACACTTGTTGGACAAGTGGAAACGGAATAAATGAATTGATTAATAGCATTATCTAGAGTTTCTCTTAAATTAATTATGCTTCAGCGAATCAGTAATTACGAATGAATTATTTATAAGAAATAATTTATTTAAGATTTTAATTTGAAGGAACCCCATTCGGGTAATACTTATTCATCCAATAAATTGGTTTTCCAGGCGGGGGCGGAGTGCCGTCGGGCTTTTGGGTAGCCCTAACGGGTACTTGGGTTGTCCTTAAAGGCGCTCTCAAAAAATAATCATCTTCCTCTTCTCTATTGGCAACAGCTATTATTTCTGCGTTTAATGGCTTCGGTCTAAACTTGACCATTTCTTTCTCAACAGGTTTTGCCGTAGTTTTTGGAACTTGAGTTGTCCTTAATGGCGCTTTAAAGAAATAATCATCATCATCCTCTTCTCTGTTGGCAACAGCTATTAATTCTGCGGTTAATGGGTTCGGTCTCAACTTCATTTCTTTCTCAACAGGGTTCTCTGTTGTCTTTGGAGCTTGCGTTGTCCTTAATGGCGCTTGAAAATATTCATTCTCTTCTTCGCCTCTATTGGCAACCGCTATTATTTCTGCGTTTAATGGATTAGGTCTCAACTTCACCATTTCCTTCTCAACTTCTTCTACTATTTTAGTATTTTGAGGATTAATATTGTAAGCCGCGTTGAACCCGTCGATGATCTCATAGAGCTTTATCAAAGGCGCTGTAGGCCTTTGTGGCTTTATTGTCCTCATGACTAACGGCTTCTCTGTAAGCTGATATGAATCAGTGTAAATCCTATCGGGCAGATGAAGAAGAGGACTTTCCACAATAATTGGTCTACGGGAAGGCCCTCTTAGATATGTTATTTCAGTGATTGGAGGAAAGAATGTGTCGGTTAATGATTGCAAGTTTATTTCGGGCACGGGCTTTGTGGTCGTTGTTGGTTCTGGGTCGTGCGGGTATTGGTCTACGCCATCTATATAATCAAGAATATCTTTGGGCGTTGTGTGCCTCCTGTTATTATTCTGCAGAATTTGAATGAGATTTCCCCCGTGCTTTACTAAAAAGCTTGGGATATCCGGAGTGTCTGTGCCGTTCAAGCCAACATTGATGGCCCCAGTTAGTTGAGCAAAAGTCCTAAATATTTGGGGTCCTAGAGATTGGCTTACGCTGGCTAGTTGGGCTGAGCCTGAGGCAAGTGAGGCTAGAACTCCTAAGGCACCGCCTTCCCCAGCACCAGCACCGCCTCCACCTTCCCCTCCGTCGTCATCGCCATCTTCCTCCTCTTGTTTTTGCCTCTTATTTTGGAACTTTTCTCTCTTTTTTACCCTTTTTAAAAACTATAAGATGAATTAATTAACAAATGATAAATCGCTTATATTTTTCTCACTTTGATCAAGTTGCCCCGTAAATCCTGAATGCACTTCGAACTAACAGATTCATTTAGAAATCTTGAGTTCCACCCCACAACCTTTGCTAATTCAACTGTGCTATTTCTTACAATTATGCCTGTCTCATTGGGCACATGCTCCGCTAAACTTTCGTAATTTAATATTAAAAATAAAGTAATAACGGTGGAAAATATTCCAATCATTTTATTTTATTGCACAAATGAGCAACGACCAAGTCAATGTTTTTGGCAAGTGAAGCCGCACACGAGAATTAAGATGAATTATTCATAACGATCATGTAGGCCATGTTAATTTATTGGTGGTTAGTGATTACCGAAACAAATCAATACAGCAATTAACTACGTCATTTGCAGTCATTTGTAATTAAAAATAGCTACAGTTAAATATTTTTAGGCACTTTGAGATTTTGGCTAAAAGTAAATAGTGCAATAGCTAAGTTAATAATCAAAACATTTAAGTAGGTGGCCTACAGTATAATAGTATTTCTTTTATTAAAAAATTAATTGAGGGCTGGTATTAAATACTTACATATGTTGTCTCCTGTCTTACAATGTATTCAGTTTCTCTGCTGGACGATTCCTCGTTGCAACAGCATTTACCACAACAGGCAAGCAAAAGTATTGCAAAAATAACCCAAACCCACCAAGGCCACGAAGATGAGTCAGATTCTGAAAGCGACCCTTTCGTTTTTGTTGACTCAGCTCATTTCAGGGCCAGCCTCCCATGTTGGCCAATTGAATAGGTTGCTTTTTCCCTTTTCCATCTCGAGCTGGAGCTGCTTGTGAAGATGATATGATGACAAGCCCCAGAAGGATGAAGTTTCCTGCAACCGTCCAAAAATTTCTCCACATTCGAAACCCCATTCTCAACTGATCTGTCAAGGCTAAAAATAAAATGTTTAATTTCTTTTAACAAGCAAAATGTTTTGATCAGCTTCATGTATGAAGTTTAATGTGATGTTTAATAAACATTTTGGCTTACCTTATGTGGAGTAGAATTAACTGCAGAAATTACGATCTTTTCAGCTTTTTAGAAATAAAAATCCTTTTTTTTCGATTAAGTTGACGAATAAAGTTGAAAATTCAATTTTATTTCATCTGCTATCACCAATCTGCTAGCTAAATAGCTTATTTCCGGCATAAATAATAAATTTCTATTATGAAAATGCTTTTTGAAATAAAAACGATGCTAGTACTTCAAAATATTTGTTTCTTTACTTCACTCAATTAAATGGAAAGAAGCCACGAGTGACTGAGAGGAAGAATGAAAATGAGTCATTTTATAACAAAATTTGCACTGGTATTTCACATGCTGCTGTAAAAAATGACAATATTATATCTATTAAATTCATTCAATAAACATAAACTTTTCCTCTTTAACTATAGAAATTAAAAAAGCAACGTTTACACTTTTTAATGCAAGCGTCTCTTAATGATCGGTTGTCATGGTAGTAAAAACCAAACAAAATTTAATATCAGCAGCATCACGCCATCAAATTTCAGCACAGCCTCCCAAAACTCTCATCCAAGTAGGATTAAATGCGATTGAAAAATAGTCGAGAAGTAAATTTAGATATAGTGGCTGAGCATTTTACCGAAGACAGGAGAAATTCGAGCTTGAAGTAGTCGTCTCAAATCTCAAGAACGAAGCAGCTTCTCAAAAAGTGCTTCAAGCAGAATTTGTTTTATTATATTGAAAATTGCTAATTTTAATTTCTTCAAAAATTTTTCACAGAAACATATGAACTGCACATATATTGATTGATGCCGGACTTAAAAGAATAAATGGGTCGAATATTGGTATTTCACACATTATATAAGTAATATGATTGAGAGGGAGTTTGAAGCCATAAGCAATTTTGCATTAATTTGCCTGATGAGCATTAGAATAATCAATCAAAGTGTTTGCCCACAATCATGCAAATTTTAAGGCATAAGCTATCTGACCAGATGAACAAAAGGTGAAACTTTGGGACAGTTTAGGATTTAATTTTGACTAAACTAGAACATAATTACATCTAATAACAAAGCATTAATAAAATTATTAATCAAAACATTCAAGTAAGCCATAATAGTATGCCTTCCAATGAGAAAGAAATCTCCGCATTTGATAATAATCCCTCGCTGCGCCTTCCACAATGAATATTGTAGATATTTATATTTTGATCTGTAAGGTCGAGTGAAACGTTGCTTTGCATATTCCTTTGCCAGGGATGCGGTATTAGTACAAATCTTTGCCCAGGTTGGTATAAGTACGAAGGAGAAGATGATGAGAACAATTCCAACTGTAGAGAAACATGCGATTACATAACTATTGAAAAATGTTTTGCCCTTTACTGCGATCCATAAGGCTCCGATTATGGCGGTTTGAGAAGAGACAAAGTATATCTGAACAAGGTGGCTAACTACAAACTCCATTTCATTGTAGAAAAGTTTTGTTTGAATCCAAATATTTAAGCGTCTGCTCTCTCTCACAGTTCGGATTTTCATTCCACAAGATGAGGCGGTGAAAGTCAATAAAAAAGCGAGGAAAACACATACGGCTGCAATCCTGATCATGTCTACGAGCCAGAACCAACTCATTATAAATTGGATGATGAATAAGGCAATAATTATGGCACTGTTTTTATTCTGGTTAATGAGAAATTGTTCAAAGAAAAAGTAGCAAGGACCGACGTTGGTCAGTAGAGCAGCAGGGGTAGCAACTGCAGGAATTATTAGGCTTAGAAAGAGTAAAGTCAAGAAAAGAATTCCAAGAACATCTTTCCTGTAAATTATCCTGTGACTTGGTGCCAGGTTGAGTATGTCTGTAAATTGAAGATAATTATTTCTAAAGCAAATTATTATAGTTTGTACTTACAAGTTTTTTCGAGCTTTAGCAAACTATCCAAGTAGGCAATCATTACATGCCGTATTAAGATGAGGATTAAACAAACTATTTGTATTCCAATATAGGCGATAAGTTGAAATCCAAAATGGAGAATGTGTAAATCACTCCACTTTGTTTTAAGTCGTAGGCCAAGCCATTTAGCTAATGCGATATGGAGAAAGGTCATACATAGAATGGTTGACATAACCACCGACAATAAAAAGAATGGCAATGCTTTCCATCCCGATTTTATTTCAAAGCGGGGCCGACGATTTTTCCCCAAATGGAATTCAATCAAGGAGGGATACATGTAAAAGGAAAATTTGGGAAATAGCTTAATAGAAGCTAAAACAAGTGGGGAAAGTATTGTTGAGTGTTCGAGAACTAGAAAAATGCATTTCATTATGATATGATTATGAGAGAGTTTAAAGAGGAAATGCTCAAATATTTCCCTCATATTTGGAATACAATTGCGAGTTTAAAAATAATGTAACAAGTAATCAATTTTAGTAAAATCATTTTACTTATCACTAGCAGTCATCTTATAGAATAACCAATAAGTTTGTCAAAATATTTGAAGGCCTGCTACTACTACTTGGCAACAATTTTAGTTTTGATATATCCAGCTTAAATGCAGATAGTATGTATCTGATATTTAGATTGCTAATCTTAAATTAATTCAAGTATTTTGCAACATTTTTACGTACCTATTCAAAGCAGGAAGTAGGAGGAGTTTTGATGTTTATCAAGAATTCCATTTCATTTTAAATTAATAATTGACGTATCCGAATAAAATGTGAAAAATAACTTGATATAAAAATTTGAAATGAAAATATTTTAGCGCAAGTTTAGTTATGTTTTAAAAGACAATTTAACCTGACTTTAACTAAATATCAAAGTTTA
>JAHZMU010002082.1:0-10480 GCA_027743725.1 Rambutsinella grinnellia | reverse complement strand
CCTTCCTCTCGATTTCCTTCAAATTTTAAATTACGCGTTAATAAAATCGCACGCATTTTGCAAGGGATACTTTGCCTCGCCCTCATTATCCAGACTTATCTTAGGAAGGACACGGACGGCAGGATTGACTTTGTCATGAATCTCTTCGCTACCATTAGCATCTTCTATGATACCGTAATCGTCTTTACGTACAACACCAAAAATGAAGAGCTCTCCCATTTCCTAAACTCTTTGATTGATATCCACGCAAATTGTAAGTTGGAAAAATAAAATAACTTAATAAAAATTAATTCCCATTTTCCTTTCTCTCAGCGAGCTTCAATTTGGCCTATAAGGACCAGGGCAAGATGAGAACATGGCTGTTTCAATTCCTCGTCTTGGGAATATTTCCATTTCCCATTTTGTACACGATTTCAATGGTTTGGTTCTTTCCTTGTCGTGCTTCCCACTTTGGCTATTGGATTTTGGAAGAGTGTCGCCACCCCGGAAGTAGAAACGCCTATGAACTTTTGAAGAAAGTCCTTTTCACAATTGTAAACTATCTCATGTGGTCCTTCTCCGTCTACGCCATTCTATTCATGCTCTGCGTTCTAATCATATCACCTTCATGTATTCGCTCATTTCTCAAAATTTACGCAAGGAAAATGGCCTACATTTATTGGAGAGTTAAATGGAGACGATACAACTCAGAAGAAATCTTCGCGATAACCTTAATTTACAGACAAATCCAGATTTTGACTCCACTCTTCAATAATATTCATAAGAAATATGTCATTTGCGGAACCCTTCTAATTTCAATGATTCTCCAAATCGTTTCCCTTTACATTGTAGTAGAGACAAACATAACGCTTCATAATGTTGCTGTTATTCCCATATTTTTCATGTTGGGAATTGATTCCTTCATCTTTGCATTGTTCTTTATGGATGGAATGGCAGATATTTGGAAGGAGTCAACTGAAATTTTAGGGAATTTGAAACGACAGCCATGGAACAGGAATTTGAAGTGGGTGGAGAAATTTCATAAGAGCTGCTTTCCAGTTAAGATCAAATTTGGGAATAATTTTATTGATAAGCTGACTCCTTTGAATTGTCAGCATTTTGTTTTTAGTCAGACTGTTAATCTTTTACTGATGAAGTAATTATTTAATTGTAGCGGTTAGGCCAATTATGATGATATATTAAATGGTTGTTTTGATCAATCAATGCAAGATGTTTATTTTTCTACAACTTTTGGCTTTAAACAATAAAATTTTAAATGTCTTCCCAGCTCATTTCAAGTTCTGGTTAGGCAAACGCACGTCCTGTTAGCCAAGCATGAAGGTGGTCGGGCTAATTCAGTGCGATTGTAGCAATCTCTGCAATTTCTTTGACACTGTCGAGCTCTCCTACCATTTTGTCGCTCATCGCAGACATCGGAGGTTGTATTTGTTGGTGGTTTTTGACGGCATCTGCGACCTCCACCGGACCTAGCATCACTCTAAATACCAACCTTGATAAATATGATATTGCAAAGTTGTGAAAGTAATTATGTTTTTTTTTAAATTATTTACCCCAGAAATTTCCAACAAGATGACTGCCACACAGGCAACTGCTGCGAGAATAATAAAGGTTTTCATGTTGATATTTTGTACTTCATCGACCAGAAAAGATTGGACTGATTATGAAACTTTCAAAATTGGACTTTTTATATAAATCTTTGATCCAAATTTTGACTGAACATCCAATGCCTAACGAGAGGATTAACTGGTGCAAACCAGAAAGAGTTTTTCGGTTAAAAATGTACTCATTATCGCATGCAAATGTTCATAAATTACAACTGGGCATTTATCATTTTTATCTAAATGTGACAGCAAATCGACTTTTTCAAATCCCATTTTGTTTGAAACGGAGAACAGGTTCCAAAACAGCAAGTTCATCGAATTGCAGACATAAATGCTTCAACTGTGGAACAACAACAGGCAAATAGTGGTTATGAATGACGTAAAGAAAGATATGGCATTTTAAAATTGAACAATGAATATATTTCTTTAATTACGTACGAATAATATAAAAATGCTATTTGGTAATAAAATGACAATATTTTTAATTCTGGAACTGGAATTTAATTTAATTAGCCAACGTTTATGCTGGCATTTTCGGGTTTTTCACTTGTTGGACGAGCAGTGGTGGGTTGTGTTGTGCCGGGTTGGACGTAACGGGATGTCTAATAGCTCTAGACGTGCCGGCTCAGTGGAGTTTTGCCTTTTGAAACAAACGCAAGTTCTGTTATTCTCCTTTGTAGTAACACAGCCAAACGGTTCGGTAACATTCCTTCCATAACTGAGTAAGCATCGGAAGCGACAAATAATAGTGCCTAAATCCAAGTCAGACCTGTTTGAACAAGTAGAGTTGTCTTCTACCAGCCGAGGGGGATCGCGTGGTCGGAAAAAGTTTCCCTCACCCTAAATAAGAATGAAAGCAATTTCAAACTATGATTTTAGTATTTAAAATAGCGTACTCACAGTGGAAGCCATCAGGAGAAGTATTCCTGAAACGGCAACGATAGTTGCAGTCGCTAACTCTTTCATTTTAATAACGGGAAATGCTTTCGTATATGATGCGTTTCACTTTTGGAAATGGTAAAGGTGTAAAAGAAGACGGGGGTTTTATATGAAAATTTCCATAAAACTTTTGACATTGGACATTGGCATAAAATATGGAGTAAACAATAATTTGCAAAAGGTAAAGCATCATTTATTGCCAAACAATGGTCGGTCAATAAACCATGTAGTTAAACTAGATACTTATACCTGCTCCAACCTCCAAGAAAATTTCCATTCGGGTGAGTCCTATTTACACAAGTGTTTACGATCACTAAAGTGGAAGTAAAAAAATATTCGTTGTTTACGGAAATGTTTGACTTTTGCAGATTAAACTACTTTAAAGTTTAAAGTGATGAGAAAAAGAATAAAGAACTGACGTGTTTCAATAGAGTTTGCGGTTTGACAAATTCGTATAGTCCAGAGAGTGCCTCATAAATTAAGTGTTGAAGGTACTGAAGATTAATGATGCGTATTAGAAAAATGATCTGGTGTAGGTATTTTATTTAAGAATGAAACCAAACAAAACACATTTCGGATTCTTATGCTCCTGCTCTTTTCAAAATGCTTTGTTTAATTCAGTAAACTGTGTTGAAAAAGCAGCGTATTCATTCATAAGAGAATTAATTGATGTGGAAAAAAAAGAAAAACGTGATTTTGAATACCTAAATTTGTCATGCTACAAAGAAAGGAAAAATCTCTAGACGAAAGCTGCTTTCACCATACATTTGGTTTCTAAAACGCCATTTTATGAATCGAATTTAATAATTTGGTAGATGGTATCAAAAAATTGATTTTGAATTGAAGTCTGTCATGCTACAAAGAAAGGAAAAATCTCTAGACGAAAGCTGCTTTCACCATACATTTGGTTTCTAAAACGCCATTTTATGAATCGAATTTAATAATTTGGTACATGGTATCAAAAAACATAGCTTGGTTTCATTTGCGTTATGAATTAAGAAGTAAAATACTTTTTGTTTTTACTGTGATTTTATCTTCAAGAAATGCAATTTTATTTTATTTATACTATTGTAATTTGGTTCAAGATATCATTAATTTTGCAATTTTCAAACCCGAAATTTAAACATTTTCAAACAAAGGTGTTTAGGAAAAGCCAGCATCAAATGTGCGCAAGAAAAGCGAAAGTCCTAAATACTTCTGAATATTTTACTTTCATAAAACGTCAGTGCAGATGGATGAGTAAAATATGGATAGGAGATAAAGATGAATATTAATGAATGGATTAAAAAGAACAGAAAATGGTTTTCCAGAAGAATTGAATAAAGTGTCAATATTTGAAAGAGAATGCACAAATTAGAATATGGTTGAGTCAAATAACTTTTATAGTGATTTTTCTTTTGAGGTAATGCAATTTATTCTGATGTATTTATTATTATTTAGCTTGAAAACCGATTGATTTTGCAACATTCAAATCCGTAATTAAAACAAACAAAGGTCTTTAGGGAAAGCCAGCATCAAATTGTTTAGGCTACTGTAGTTGGTGCATTAGTAGTTGGTGCATTAGTAGTTGGAGCTTGAGTAGTCGGAGCTTGAGTAGTCGGTTCTGCAGTAGTAACCTCTTCAGAGCTTGAACTTTTTTCTCCATTTCCGCTTAGACATACGCACTGCTTGTTAACCAGACATCCCGGAGGTTTCCGATTTAACTCGTCGCGTTCATAGCAGTCCCGGCATGTCTTACGACATTCTCGAGCTTTCCTAGATTTTTGCTCCTCGTCACAGACATCAGAGGAGGTGTTCATTGGTGGCTTTTGGCGACACCTACGACCACCCCTTGCATCACTCTAAAATAATAACTCTTTTAAATATGACATTGCAAGTTGGGAAAGTAATATTTCTTTTAATTTTCATACCCCAGAAATTTCCAGCAAGATGATTGCCACACAGGCAACCGCTGCGAGAAGAATAAAAGTTCTCATGTTGATTTTTTAGAGTTCAAAATCGACTGGACCAGATAGTTCAGGATGACTGTGAAATTGATATGAACTTTTAGAATATGATTGCGCCTTTTATATGAATCCGCGATCAGAATAATGTTGACTAAAACATCAATATTTGCAATTTATTAGGAAGAAGATTAACTGACGCAAACCAGAAAAAGTTTCCGGACTAAAGACGCACTCATCATCGTATGCAAATGCTCATAAATTATAGCATTTATCATTTTTGTCAAAACATGACAGCAAATTAAACTATTTATTAAAAAATCAGGCACTCTTAAAGAGTTCAAAATTATGAAAAACAAGCGCCAGCTTTTTTCTTGCTTCAATCATAAATAATATGAAAATCTCCTGTTTGTTGACTTTGGTCATAAATTGCATAAATTATGCACATGTTAATTGGTAATAACCGGAGAAGTGCCAAAATTGATCGACTTTGTTCAGCGAACATACGTGTGACCTGTGACGCTTTCAATACAAAGTACATATAAGTTCATCGAATTCCAGACAAATGCTACGGAACTTACAAGTAGTGGTTGCGAATGACGTAATTTGAATGTCATCATTTATCTTGGTTAAGCATTAAAAAAAATTCCAAATTTTATGGTTTTAGCTAATGCACCTGATAACTAATTTGGGTTTAGGTATTGACCTAAATCCAATAATTGTTTGTCTGGTGAAATCATCTCGTATCTTATTATGGATTTTCAGATTTCTTGAAACATTTACAGCGCAACTTGACATATAATACAAGGGCGGAAACAAATTTTATTCTAAGCAAATTAGCCGTTTGTAAATACAAAAGGCATACTTATAATTTGTCCCCAACATTCAATCGCCAAAGTTGGAAGCACAGCCCCAAGAATTTTCAAGTTGTTCCCTGAAGCTTTCTCTTAAGCCGTTCTAAAAGTCATCTATCCACTTTGTACATGAAAAATGTTTAAGTATGAGACGAGCACCAAACGACCACATCATCAAGTAATTCAGAGCCTCTGAATCAGAGGTGAAAATTAACTTCTTAAGTAAAACGGATTCGATTTAGGACTTTAGGACCTGCATTGCAAGTTTGAAAACACCAATCTACAGGGTGGAGTAATTATTAATTAAAATTGTAAATGCTTATCTTCATTTTATCGAATCATTTGATTTTAAATTCCAATTTTATTTCTTGCACAAATTCCAATAAAAGAATTTACAATTTTACATAAATAAATATCCCACAACATATTTGACTGCAATTTGCATTTACACTCTAGCAAAAGACGCAAGGGAGAAAGCTCAAAGAGAAAACAGAGAAAGAATAAGTTGAATTTAAAGGCCAGAGAATATCAAAGCCCTTAATTCAAAGGGGATAGGAAAGATATTTGAAAGATATATGGAGTGGGTTCAAATATTGATTTTGTACCGTATATAACATTTTATATGCAATTTTATTATTTAAAGAAATATAATTAACTTAAAGGTAGATTTCGAAATTTTCAAGAATGAAATGGAATTACATTGAATATAAGTTTTAAAGTAGAAGCAACGGATTTAAGCTACTGTAGTAGGTGCCTCAGTTGGAGCTTGGGTCGTGGGTAATTCAGTTGGGGCTTGAGTCGTGGGTGCCTCAGTTGGTGCTTGAGTTGTGGGAGCTTCCGTGGTCCCATTATCACCTCCGCTTATACCTAAGCAAACACATCTTCTGCTCACTAAGCATCCCGGAGGTCTAGTCAATTCGGTACTGTTGTAACAATCAGCACATGTCCGACTGGCATTGACGCGCTCTCAGACAAAATTGAAACCGATCACAGCGATCCTCGGTGGTGTTCATTGGTGGCTTTTCACGGCATCTGTCTGGACGCTGAGCTTCACTCTAAAAAAATGTTTAAACCATGATAATTAGACATTGTAAATTTGAAAATTATGCTTTTTACCTCCGCCAGTAAAATAATTGCCACGCATGCAACTGCTGCGAGAATGATAAAGCTTTTCATGTTAATTTTTTCAAGTTCAAAATCGACTGGACTAAAATGACTGAGAAATTGATGTGAACTTTTAGTATGATGTGTGCCTTTTTATATGAGATTGTGATTAAAGAACAAGAGTTTGGAATTAAATTGGCAAGAGGATCAACTGACGCAAACTAGAATAGGGTTTCCGGGTTGAAGACGTAGTCATCATAATATGCAAATGTCTATAAATTACAATTTAACATTTATTATTTAGTCAAGATGTGACAGCAAATTAGCCATTACAAAATTCAGGTGCGCCGAAAAAATTAGAAAAACAAGCGCAATTGTTCTTGGTATAATCATAAATTATATCCAAATCTTCTGTTTGCTGACTGTGACCACAATTTGAATAAATTATGCGCATGTTATTCGGCAATAACCGGTGAAATTTTAACTGAAATTGAAAGACTTCAAAAAAAATGCAAAATGGAAGAAACTTGTGCGTTTTATGTTTGGAGCGGCGAACAGTCATTTGACGCATTTTAAAGCAAACAAATTGTATTTAAGTTTATCGATTATCAGGTATAAATTCTACCACGGAACATACAAGTTAGTGCTGACGTATTTTGAATGCCATCATTGTTAAAAGCATTTAATTATAATTTTAATATTGAAACGCACCTTATCGCTATTGAGGTTTAGGGTGAAAGCATCTCGTATGGCCTTTCCGAAGAGGGAAGAAAAGCTTGAATTCAAGAGCTAAAAAATATCAATTTGAATGCAAATATGATAAAAACTATCTATGAAAAGATAGAGTTAAATAAAGAATTTATCTATAAATAACCTCGTATGATGTAAATGCTTTTTAATTGAGGGAAATCTCTAAAATTTATTCGCAACTTCCAAAAATACAATGGAAAACAGTGAAAGTTTTTAAGCAGGATCAATGCCAGTAATACAGTGTATTAAGCTACTGTTGTTGGAGCCTCTGTTGGAGCCTCTGTTGGAGCTTCAGTCGGGGCATCGCTGGGCGGTTCAGTGGGAGCTTCAGTTGGCGCTTCAGTTGGTGCATCTGTGGGTCCTTCAGTAGGACCTTCAGTAGGGACTTCAGTTGGTGCGTCAGTAGGGACTTCAGTTGGTGCGTCAGTAGGGCCTACCGTGGTTCCCTCATCCCCTCCACCCCTTCCAAAGCATACACATCTTCGATTCACCAGACATCCCGGATGACGACGGGCCAACTCTGTCCGATTGTAACAATTACGACACTCACGGCGGCAATGCCCAGCCCATGGCCCTTGCCACCTGTCACAGACATCCTCGGTAGTGTTCATTGGCGGTTTTTGGCGGCATCTACGACCACCTCCATGGCCGGGCCAAGCATCACTCTAAAATATCAAGCAGAGTTTAATATGATATTGCAAATAAAAGTAATTATATTTCTTAAAAATTTTGTACCCCAGAAATTTCCAACAAGACGACTGCCACACAGGCAACTGCTGCGAGAATAATAAAGGTTTTCATATTGATTTTTTCAAGTTCAAATTCGACTGAACTAGATCAAGTTGACTGTGAAATTGATATGAACTTTCAGAATGATTTGTGCCTTTTTATATGTGATCAATCACAATAAATTTGATTCTATAACCAAATATTTGTAAATAAATTAGTAAAAGAATCAACTGACGCAAACCAGGAAAGATTTTCCAGGTTAAACCAGTCATCATCGTATGCAAATGTTTATAAATTACAATTAGCGTTTACGAATATCATCTTAAAATGTGTGATTGGAAAAATCATTTGTCAAAAATAATACAAATTCCTATAAAACGCTTAAAATTTAGAAAAACAAGCGTCACTCTTTTGTAAATAGTATGATCATAAGTTATATGAAAATCTTTTGACTCTGACCACAATTCATAAACTATACGCATGAAATTCGGTAATAAGCAGTTAAAATTTCCAGTGAAATTGATCGACTTTCGCAAACACCTTCATAAAAACAAGAAAATGCCAAACATTTGGTGCGTTTTGTTCGGTACGAAGAACAGACGTGTGACGCTCTTCAAAACAAGTAAGTTCATCGAATTCCAGGCATAAATGCTTTTATGGAACAGGCAAACAGTGGTTACGAATGACGTAATGTGAATGTCATCATTTATCTAATTCGGTTAAGCATAAGCTTAATGCATTTTTATGCTAAAATTTAAACGCGATAACTATTTGGGTTTAGGTATTGAACTAATTCCAAAGGTCGTTTGTCTGCTGAAATCATCTCTTATCATTATCATGGATTACTTCTGATTCCTTGAACCATTTACAGAGAGTAGTAAATAGCAAAACATTTCATTTTAAATATGTGCCATTAAATTATTATTTATTTTCATTTCATTAAAAACAAATTAACCGTTTGGTTATACACAAACTATTGACAATTTAAAGGGGTTAGTTTATCCACAAAATTTGTATCACCAAACCTGATTTTAACGGATGCACAACTTATGTGAAATTTTCCTACCCATTTCAAATTGTTCTTCCAATGCTCCCTCGTAAGCTGTTCCAAAAGCTCTGTAGACTCTTTCCAAACATTAGCCATTCCATCCATCATAAAAAATAGGAAAATAAATGAGTCTACAGCCATCCACAAAAATACTAAAGTCCCTCCCACATACTCGAGATTAATATTAGTTTTTACAACTATGAAAAGCGAGACAATTTCTACAACAATTGAAATTATCAGAATTCCACAAATTGCATCCTTATGAATTTATTGAAAGCTTCCACCAACATTTGAATCTGTCTATAGATCAAACTTGTATCAAAAACTTTCTCAGAAGTGCACTTTCCCCATTTACATTTCCACGAGATTTGCTCAAAACTGCTTTTGTACATTTTAAGGAATGACCGAAAACAAAAGTTTGAGATTATGAGAACGCATAGCAGGAACAAAACGAGATAAGCTCCGAATGACCACATTAAATAATTAATAAATGTGAAGATTAACTTCTTGAATAGCTCAAGGACAGATCCATTTGGTGTTCCGGTGCAAGTTTGCAAAATCCAATACCCCACATGAGAAGCACGACATGGAAAGTACCAAACCATTGTACAAGTGTATGCTATTGGAAATGGAATTATTCCGTAGAGAAGGAATTTAAATATTCTTGTCGTTGCTTGTCCTTCATCACGCCTGACCAGGAAGTTTGTGCAATATTTTTCATAAAAGAGAATCAAAGAGTTTAGAAACAGAACGAGTTCCTCGCTTGCTTTGCTATAGACCAAGATCATTGCAGCATCAAGTAGAATGCACAAGATTGAGAAAATGTTTATAGCAGAATCAATCCTTCCGTTGCGATTAGCCCAGAAATATGTTTGAATGATGAGGGTCAGACCAATTAATTCTAGAATTCGACCAACGTTGTGGATTCGAAGCTTTAGATTTTGTCTACTAAATGATTTGTCTGGTTTTAAATGATAAGTAATGAATTGATAGTTTGCAGGATCCCAGTCAATTTTAAGGGAGCAAATGAGACGGGCCGGGGTCATGCATGAAATTAATGGGGTAATAATTTGATTCTTGGAGTTCATTATGCAGATTAAAAAAAGTACAACTGGAAGTGCTACGTCTTCAACTTAAACTGGACGACCGGAGTGAGGCTTTTCTGAAAAATCAGTATTGAACTCTTAAGACCTATCCCAACACAAAAGGGGAAACTAGCTTAAAATTAGAAATGGATAATTTAATTTAATCTGACGATGAGATAAGCATCACATATACAGTATACTTAATAGACCATGAGATATCTTGAAAATCTTGGATAAGAAACGCTTTCTCCGTGTAAAATATATTTGTAATTAATTACTTTATGAATAAATGCTAATCATCATTTTAACGAATAATTTCATCTTATTTCCGTTTTATTTCTTGTACAAATTCCAATATAAAAAATTTACAATATCACATTTAAATATTCCACAACACATTCAATTGCAATTTTTACACTCTAGCAAA